>JAXCEF010000193.1:0-95156 GCA_037178605.1 Colletotrichum euphorbiae
TCTCTAGACTTTATTATTAAATTACTAAAATTAAAAGAACTAATAACTAATACTAAGTATAATAGTATTTTGGTTATTATAGACTAACTTACGAAATATGCCTACTTTATCCTATATATAGAATCAAGTACTGCAGAAGACCTTAGTTATATATTTCTAAAAACTATTAGCTAATATAGTATATTAATAGAAATTATGTTAGATAGAGATAAACTATTTACTTTAAAGTTCTGGAGATCCCTGATCTCGCAACTTAGATCTAATTATAAACTCTTAACCGCTTTTTACCTATAAACTAATAGATAAACTAAACGAATTAACTAAATCCTTAAGATCTACTTATACTATTATATTAATTATAAATAAGATAATTAGGTATTATTACTACTAATAGCCTAATTTGCTTATAATAGTATAATAGGAGAAAGTATAAAAGAATTACTATTCTATCTTAACTATAGATTTAACCCCACTATATATAGAGAACTATAATAGGGCTTAGTAGCACTTAAAGCTATAGCAGATATCAGGAGAATTTGAGAAATCTAATAAAACCTTCCTAAGGACCTCAAATTCATACGCAAATAGATGCGCAAATACGCCAACAAGAAAAGAGTTGAGGGACCAACTCTGAAGGAGGGAGATAGTATCTACCTCACCTAATAAAATATTAAAACCAAATAACTAAGCAATAAATTAGACTATAAAAAACTTAGACTATTTCAAATCAATAAAAAACTATTAGATATTAGCTATAAACTCTCACTACTAGATACTATAAGGTGCTATCTAATCTTTCATATTTCACTTCTTAAACTAGCACCATAAGGATTATAAATAAATAGCCTTATTATTATAGAATTAAATAAACTAGAATATAAAGTCAAATGAATTATTAACTATATTAAAGATAAAAATAAAACCTAATACCTTATTAAATAGAAAGGTTATAAATATAAGGATAATATATAGGAACTAACTATAAACCTCAAATACGCGTAAAATTTAATTAACTCCATATATATTAGGAATAATAAAAAATAAATAAACTATAAATAGCATCTACACCTAAGGGAACATATAGAAATAAGACCTAATTTATCTAACCCTAACTAATAATTAGACTACTATAATAAGACTAGCTATAAGATTCTAACCTATTTATATAACTAGGGATACTAGCAAACTAGGATGCCTTACTTAATAAAAGGTTTAGGGTACTAGGATTCTAATCCCCTAGGACTATATCTAAATTTACTATACTAAAACCCCCCATTAATTACGCTTTATAGACTAAAGGAAGCTTAATAGAAGAACCCCCCAACGCTTCATCCTCTACAGCCACTATAGAAGTCTCTTTATAACCCTTCTTAAAAACTATCCTCTTAGCCTTATAAACGCAATCCAGCTTTATAAGCATCTTATTTACTTCAGCCTGCGCCTTCTATAGCGCTTCTATTCTCCTTCAAAACAATTCCTCTATCTCCTCCTCTTCATTATCCAGACGCTAAGACTTAACTATTAGGCGTTCTACTATAAAAATAAATTAGCAATAAAATAATAAATAAAAGACACTACAAATATTAATAGATCGCATTATTAAAAGCATTATATAAATAATAGGTACTACTAATAGCAATATACTCACTACAAACCAAGGACCTAAGCAACATCTTATAACATAGGCCCTTAAAATAATAATAATAGCAAGGTATAACTTTAAAACTATTCTCTACAATATTTAAAGAATAATAATAATAATAGAGCGTGGAGATTATAGGATTTTTAGGAACACAACCTAATATAGTATTAGTATTATAAGTAAATTAGGATATATAATTAATAGGTCCCTAACCTGGGACTAATAACCTACTTATATTAGGTCTTAAGGATAAGACCTTTAGAATGGAGACCTAATATTATAACCCATTATATAAAGATAATAACTAACTAAACCACCTAGGCATCAGATAGCTAGGGCAGGATATTTATACTATAGGATCACGGGAATATCAGGATGCTCATAGTATAGAAGAACTATAGTATAAGTTATATAATAATAAGATAAGACTAAGCATATAGTAAGAACTACTAAGTGCTTACCCGCAACTACTAAGCGCTTACCTATAGTTACTAAGTAATTACTAGTACCTAATTAGTAATTAGTAACGAGGGTAAAAAGGACTATTTAGAACTTATATATAGTATGGACTTGGGACTCCTAAGAACAGACTTCTATAGCTCTTTAGCAATTAACTTCATAATTACTCTAATAGGTACTCTCAGCTTCATCTTATACTATAATCCCCTTATAAGGACTATAACTAATCACCATACTCCTGGAACCCCAAGATTCATTCAGCAACATAGCATAGCAAGACCATACTGCCAACCTAGCATCATCCCTCAGCTTCTGTTAGCAGAACCCTACCGTCGGATAGCTGACTGTAACATTAAGGGCCCAGGAGCATAATAGACGGGCCGGAGATACGCCCAATTTTCGAGCGTTCTCCGGGCGCGCTAGGCTAATTATAGGCGCGCCGCAAGCAAGGGTTCGCATATCAATAAAGAAAAAGGCATATATTAGTTAGAGTTATATATAATATAAGAAGATATATGATTCTTTTGTACTATTTAATAATTAATACTTTTATGTATACTATTTGCTATGAATACTATATTACCTCTTTATAAGAACTACTACTATAACTACTATTATAACTTTAATTACCTTATATAGATATAAGGACTAGATTCTCTGAGTTAATCTCCTATATATTATAGTAGCTAGTTTAACCTTTAGAATAGTATTAACTCTTATATAGCTACTCTAAGTATAGAATTACATTCTAGAGCTATATTAGAGATAAAAAGAAACTAAGTATCTTAAATATCTCTAATTACCTACTAGTAATATAGATAATAGCAGAATAGTTATACTATAAGCTAATAATATAGCTACTCTATATACTACTACTATTACCAATCTCTCTAAAGTAAATCGCAAGCTATACTAAGCGTATTAATTAAACTAAATATTCAAAAATAAGCGCTATAAAGTATATAAAAGCAGCTTTATACTTTATAGGGTTAGATCTATAATAATATCTAGAAAAACTTTCTCTAACTCTATTATACTATAAATAAGCTTATTATCTAAGAGGCTTATAACTTCTTTAAGAGTATTAAAATATCCTCCTATAAATAATAAATAGGTATACAGAGTAATCATAATACTATTATTTTGATTATACCGCATGATTTGACAACTCTAGTTCTCTAATAACCCGAGATGGGTTTTTGCGCGCGGTTTTCTCGAGGGGGATCCCAACCAGTTACCGACATCACCAACTCTCCACCGATGGAGTTTTGGATCAATTCATGCCCATGTATGAACTTATGAAGTAGTATAGGCTCACGGGAATAATTTGGGGGGAGCTACGTCAGACAGTAATCCCGGACAGTGAACTGCCAAGCAGTCCGGGGTCCCCAAAAATGCTCGAGGGAGCTGGCGGTATTGGTCGCGCAATAGCGGCGATTGTTGACGCATCCGCTTCGCTCCATGTCATTGTTTGGAACTTGATGCTATTCAGGGAGAGAGTCAATCCACCGCTGGAATGCCCTGCCCGATGGTCAATAATAGACATCAACATTTTAGTCCGCGGCCTTTGCGGCTCAGTAGCAATTCTCAAACCGCACGTGTGGAATCTGTCGTGATGCCTTCAGGCATCGTCCGCGCCCACCGACGCGCACCGTGTCACGTGACCAGGTCCAAGTCCGGAACAACCGTTCTTCCGTGGGGTCGCTCCTCCTACCGTAAGGTGGAAGCGACCACGTTCCGGCCACTCTCTTTCCAGCAGATCAAGCACTTCAATACCTCCATAAGCACTTGCCTAGTACGTTTCTCAACAGGATTTATTGCTGGACGCTTCCCATGCGTTGATCAATCAAGATGAGGCTCCCTCGATTCAAACGGCACAGTCGCAACGTGACGGGGCCAAGCCTATCACGTCACGTGATGTGGGGTGGATCCCACCCCTGCAGGGTAGACCTTCTACCTTGGTGACCCCTACCTGTAGTATTAGTCTCTCCAGATACACACACACCCAGAGAGAGAGAGATTCACCACAATTGTTGCCCATAGGCAGTTTGTTCCATTATATCATTGTTTCTTATCGCAGAGCCCTGCTCTTCACACGGAGGCATAATGGTGGATGACAGTGGCGGAGTACGAACCAAAGCTCGTCGTGACGACAGGTGATATAGTCCAGTTCAGACCTATGTCCAAAGCCCATGATGCTGGGGGCTATAGCAGTTCTTTTTCGCCCCAACGCTTGAATCTATTTCTTTCGCGAGCGGAGACTGCGGGCGCTTTGACTGCAACCTTCCGTCTTAACCGCTGGAACTATGGCAGGATCGCTGAATGGGTAGCAGAGAATCTCTATGATGGACGCATAAATATCGTTAATGCTAAGGATGATGTAGTTAACTTCTTTAGAGATTTAGGCAAGAAACTGCTCTATCTTAATAACTTAATAGTGAATACCTTTATTATTAATATTATAGAGGGCGATAAATAGATAGTTAGTATATCTAAGACTAATACTACTAACTATAACTATAACTTCTAGTTAATTCTTATAATATTTACTAAGGGTTTCCTATCTACTCTATATAAGAGTAAATAAGGAAATTTAATAGTAGTTATTAGCTATTCTAGCTAATTAGCAGTATATAAACGCGAGTAGACCAAGCTTATAGTAAACTAATTTATTAAGAATAATATTAAATTTAAAATAGTCATATTATAGTTAGCTATCTGATAGTAGGGTTCTGCTAATAGAAGCTGAGGGATAATACTAGGTTGATAGTATAGTCTTGCTGGGCTGTGTTGCTGAATAAATCTTGGGGTTTAAGGAGTATAGTAATTAGTTATAGTCCTCACAAGGGGGTTACAGTATAAGATAAAGCCGAGAGTACTTATTAGGGTAATCACAAAGTTAATTGCTAAAGAGCTATAGAAGTATATCCTTGGGGAGACCTAAGTCCATACTATATATAAGTCCCAAATAGCCCTTTTATTCTTATCATTAATTACTAATTAGGTATTGGTAATTACTTAGTAATTATAGGTAAGCGCTTGGCTACTCTTACTAAGCGCTTAGTAATCAGCACTACATACTTAGTCCTATCTTATTATTACGTGACTTATACTATAGTTCTTCTATCCTAAGTGAATCCTATTATTCCCGTGATCCTATAGTACTAATATCCTATCCTAGCTGCCTAACGCCTGAGTGGGTTAGTTGACTATTATCCTTATGTAATAGGTTATAATATTAGGTTCCCTCTCTAAAGGTTTTATCCTTAAGACCTAATATAAGTAGGTTATTAGTCCTAGGTTGGGGATCTATTAATTATGCGTCCTGATTTTACCTATAATACTAATATTATATCAGGTCGCGTTACTGAAAATCCTGTAATCTCCACGCTTTATTATTACTATTATTCTTTTAATATTGCGGAGAATAGTTTTAAAGTTATGCCTTACTATTATTATTGCTCTAAGGGCCTACGTTACAAGATATTGCCTAGGTCCTTAGTTTGTAGAGAGTGTGTTGCTATTAGTAGCACTCATTGTTTATATAATACTTCTAATAATATAATCTACTAATATTTATAGTATCCTTTTTCTAGTTATTCTATTACGAATTCGCTTTATAGTAGAATACTTAATAGTTAAATCTTAGCGTCTAGATAACAAGGAGGAGGAAACTGAGGAATTATTTTAAAAGAGAATGGAAGCGCTATAGAAGGTGTAGGCTGAAGTAAATAAAGCGCTTATAAAGCTAGATTATATTTATAAAGCTAAGAGAATAGTTTTTAAGAAGAGTTATAAGGAAACTTCTATAGTAGCTGGGGAGGATAAAGTATTAGAGAGTCCTTCTGCTAAGTCTTCTTTAGTCCATGAGGCGCAATCAATAGGCGGTTTTAGTGTAGTGGATTTAGACATAGCCTTAGGGGATTGGAATCCTAGTACCCCAAACTTTTTATTAAGTGAGGTATTCTGGTTCGCTAGTATCCCTAGTTATATAAATACGTTAGCATCTTGTAGTTAGTCTTATTATATTAGTCCAATTATTAGTTAGGGTTAAATAAGTTAGGCTTTATTTTTATATGTTCCCTTAGGTGTGAGTTCTATTTGTAGTTCGTTTAGTATTTGCTATTCCTAATATGTGTGGAGTTATTCTTGCGCGTGCTTGAGATTTGTAGTTAGTTCCTATATATTATCCTCATATCTATACTCTTTCTATTTAATAAGGTATTAGGTTTTATTTTTATCTTTAATATAGTTGATAATTTATTTAATTTTATATTCTAGTTCATTTAATTCCATAATAATAAGATTATTTATTTATAATCCTTATGGTACTAGTTTAAGAAGTAAGATATAAAAGATTAGATAGCACTTTATTATATCTAGTAGTAAGAGTTTATAGCTAATATCTAATAGCTTTTTATTAATTTAAAATAGTCTAAGTTTCTTATAGTTTAATTTATCACTTAGTTATTTAGTTTTAATGTTTTATTAGGTGAGGTAGATACTATCTTCCTTCTTTAGAGTTAGTCCCTTAACTCCTTTCTTATTAGCGTATTTATACATACATTTGCATATAAATTTGAGGTCTTTAGGAAGTTCCTACTAAATTTCTCAAAGTTTCTTAATATCTACTATAGGTTAAGTGCTGCTAGGCTATATTATAGTTCTCTATATGTAGTGGGGTTAAATCTATAGTTAATATAGAATAGTGATTCTTTTATACTTTCTCCTACTATACTATTAAAAGCAAATTAGGCTATTAGTAATAGCAATACCTAATTATTTATTTATAATTAATATAATAGCATAAGTAGATCTTAAGGGTTTAATTAATTTATTTAGTCTATCTATTAGTTTGCAGATAAAAAGCAGTTAAAAGTTTATACTTAGATCCAAGCTACGAGATCAGGAATCTCTAAAACTTCAAAGTAAACAGTTTATCTCTATCTAGTATAATTTCTATTAGTATGCCGTATTAGCTAATAATAGCTTTTAGAAATATATAACCAAGGTCTTCCGCAGTACTTAATCCTATATATAGAATAAAGTAGGTATATTTTATAAGTTAGTCTATAATAACTAAAATGCTATTATACTTAGTCTTAGTCATTAGTTCTCTTAACTTTAGTAGTTTAATAATAAAGTCTAGAGATATAGATTCCTATACTACTTTAGATACTAGTAGTAGTTAGATCTTTCTATAGGGTTTATATTAACTAGGCTTGCTTTTAGCGCAAATTTATAGTCTTTAATAATATTTGCTACTTCCTAATATATAGCGGTTTTATTATAGTATTATTAGATATATTTCTATATCTTAGGAATGCCTTAGTATCTATATACTAGTGCTAAGTATATCTTCCTAATGGGTTTAGGGGTTATTCGTCTAGTTGAGCTAGTACTAACCTTTCTAGCTATTATTAAGAGTCTTATTACTAGCATAAGGTTTCTATTCTTATCTTATTTTAAGATAACTTAAGTTTCTTCTAGTACTAGAATATTATAGTCTAGTTAGTAGCTAAGGGCGTTAGCTCTACTATTCTTATTCCCTTTCTTATAGTTAATCTTAAAGTTAAATTTAGATAAGAATTCTAATTACCTGATTTATTATTTATTAAGTGCTTTTGAGGTTATGAAATAAGAAAGATTCTTATAATCCTAATAGTTTTGGTCTCTATTCTTTAAATACTTTAATAATTGCTATAAGTTCCTTATTATATATCTAGTAGTTAAGTTTAGGTTTATTAAACTTTTTTAATATAAAGGTAACTAGTTATAGTTGATCCTTGTTGTCTTATTATCTAAGTTGTGCGCCTATAGCAAAATCTGAGGCGTTAGTTTCTAATTTAAATAGTTTATTAGGGTTAGAGATAGATAGAATAATGTCTTCTTCTATATGTTACTTAATTCTCTTAAAGTTACTTTAGAATTCTCTAGTCTATTAGAATATATTATCTTTCTGGGTTAAATCCTAAAGGTATTAGCTTATCTCAGTATAGTTTCTATTAAATCTTTAGTAGAAGTTAGTATATCTGAGGAATAATTATATATCTTTAATATAAGTAGGTATAGGCTGGTTATAAACTACCTTAATTTTATCTTTAGATATCTAAATAATTCCTAGGATAATAGTGAATCTGAGGAACTTAACTTCTTATTAGTGGAATTTGCTTTTAGCTAGCTTAACTAAGAGTTTTACTTCTCATAGTCTTTAAAGTACTTTATATATATGCTTCTTATATTCCTTTAATATCTTAGAGAAAATGAGAATATTATTAAGGTATACTATAATAAACTTATTGAGGCATTATTAGAGTGTTTTATTAATTATAGTCTAGAATATTATGGGGGCATTTATAAGTCTAAAGGGTATCACAAGCATCTTAAAGTATCTATATCGCGTTCTAAAAGCTATTTTCTATTCTTTACCTTATTTAATGCAGATAAGGTTATAAGCTCCCTTAAGGTTAAGGGCTATAAACTAGTTTGCACTATATAGGAGGTTATATAGCTTAGAGATAAGTAGTAATAGGTAATAGTTCTTAAAAGTAATATTATTAATTTTCTAATAGTTAATATATAGTTATTTCTTTCTATTCTTCTTTAGTATAAAGAGTACTAGATACCCTACTGGGGATATTGAGGATTAAATAAATCCTTTCTTAAGATTCTCTTCTAAGTAAGCATTAAGTGCTTCTATTTCTTTCTAATTAAGTTTATAGATCTTTTTAAATATTAGTTCTTTTCTAAGCTTTAGCTTGATTTTGTGATTATAGCTGCTATGCTCTAGTAATCTAGTATTAAGTTCTTTAGCAAATAACTTATTATACTACTAGTATTCTACTGGAATAGATACTAATTAATTTTCTTTATTAATATCTATTACTAATAACATCCTAGCGTTTATATCCTTAATTTATAGGTAGGTGAGGAATCTTCGTACTTTAGTTATTTTATGAGGTTTATTTAAGGCGCTCTTCTTTAGCTACTACTTAGTAACTAAATCCTAGTCCTAATAAAGTTAGCCTATTCTCTAATCTATCTATAGGTTACTATTATATAACTATAGTCTTCTAAGAATAACATTATATTTATCTCCTATCTCCGTAATATTAAAGTTTAGTCGCTCATTCTAGCTATAGATCTATAAAGAGAGTTGCGCAGTCTCTATGTTAATATGTCCTCGGCTATACTAGACTTATTCTCCTTTAATAGTATTGAGGTTATAGTAGTCTTCAGCTGCTTTCTTATTCTAGGTTATCTATTATTAGTTTATTACTCTAGGCGAGATAAAATTTCCTTAGGCCCTGCTAAAAATTATTATAGCAGTCTATCTTCTATTAAGTTATATCTAGACTTATATATACTTATATTATTAAGTCTTTAGTGCTGTTATGCTATATAGGAACCTCATTATCTTTGCCTATTATTATTCTTTATTAGTAGGTAAGTCTAGTTTTTTAATTATTAGCTCTAGAGATATTCTTACTATATTTTAGCTTTCTCCTCTAAGTGGATTTAGTATTTATTATTTATATATTAATTCTATTCTATATAGGGTTCGTTAAGATATCTCATAGAGTAGTAGTAATATAGTTTAAATAGTGCTATATTATTATCTACTATTTAGACTAAGTTCTATATAGGGAGTTAGTTCTCTAGGTAGTATTATATAATAGGTCTATTAGTATATCTTTAGGGGTAGAAGTTATACTTATACTTATTAGCTTAGTATTTATTATAGTAGTCCGTGAGGTACTAAGCCTAGAATACCTAATAGTATTAGTTACATATAGGGTTAAGATAGGCATAATCTCCTTTAACCTATATTATAAATAAGAGGTTTCTTTTTTTGCGTCTAGATATGCTATAAAAGGCAATCTCCTAGTTATCTAATGAGGGTTAATCTCTTTTTTGTGGAGGTACCTTAAGTAATTAATTAGTTCTGATCTAGTTTCTTTAGATAAGGTGTTATTAATTTTAAATAAGGTTTATTTGATCTATTTTTCTATTTCTGAGTCTAGTTACTATTTATTAGTTATTATAGCGGAAGTTCTATTCTATTTAGCTCTTTTAGTATAATAGAGCTTATCTCGTTGTTCTTAAGAAGGCTATGTCTTATAGTTCTATGTAGGTTCTTTTGCTGCTTGGTTCTTAGTTTTGTTATTAATCTGCTGGATTTGCTTAGGGTTATTCCTAGTATCTTATTATCTCTTGATATAGGCTTATAGTAACCTAAACTATTATTGCTATATAACTTCTTTAGGTTATATTCTTACTTATAGCTTATATACTTAAAGTCCTTACTATAGTCAGTTAATATAGATTTTATTATTAATTTTAATATCTACGCCTGAGGGTATATATAGTATTTTATTAAGCTGCTTATTAGCTTTTCTTTTAACCTTTAAGTAGATTCAGTATTCTACTACTAGGGTATATATAGGTGCTAGGGGGATAGTAGTAGTATTATATCCCGATCTATAAGGGTCTTTTAGGTAGTATCCTATATATTCCTTATAGTTTAAGTAGGTTCTATACTTATTATTATAGTAAGTAGTTTAATAAAGTTATTTATGAGGTATAGTCTTAATAGCAAGACTTACTTATTATTTCTCAAGTACTAGTTAGAAGCGTTTCTTCTTAGGAAATTAGTACTTATAGGCTAGATATCTTATCTTATTATAGTTATAGTACTATTTATTTTTCTTCTAGTTATTACTTTGCTTATTATCTTTATAGGCTGCGCTAAGGTCTATAGGTTTACTATAGTGTCTATAGGCAGTAGTATACTAAGGCGCCCTAGGGTTATACCTATAGTTAGAAGTTTATTCCGTATAGTAGTTATTACTAGGTTAGTACTAGTTACTTTTTCTTCTATAGTTATTCCATCCTACTTTATTATTCTAAGCGGATTATTCCTTATATTTGAGGCGTTATTTATAGAGATAGTTATTAAATTTAATTATAGTATCTATATACTAGTAGAGTTCTTTGGGGCGGTTAAGTTATGTAAGCTTATTCTTAACTTCTTCCTTTAGGCCTTAATAAATTTAGCTATTAGGGCTTCTTCTCTCCAATCTAGCTTAGATGTGATCTATTAGAACTTAGTAGCATACTTACTAGTTAATCCCTTTTATGTGAGATTAGTGAGTTTGTGTTTAGCGATTTATTCTTTATCTAGGCTTCTAAAAGCTTCCTAAAGTTTCTTCTCAAACTTATTATACTTCCCAAATACTTTCTAAGTTTCTTTATCTTATTTATTATATAGTCTGCCTAGCTAGTCTCTTATTAATAGTTTAAATTAGGTGAGGGTATTTCTCCTGAGGAAGGAGGCGGCTTAGTGAACTTTTATAGTTTTATCTTGAAATGAGGTAGTGTAGTAATAAAGGTAGCTCGGGTGTGGGTGAGAAATCCTAAAGGGTTCCTGGCTCTCCTAAGTATAGAGCTAGTTTTAGGTATTTAGCTCTAGGCGTAGGCTGAGTAGTGAGTTGCGCGTTTTCCTACTAAAGCTGGAGGATTATATTATATATTTATTAAAGGCTTATTGTTTCCTAGGTATTTATAGGAGCTATCTGGGCCTATTGGCTGTTTGTGGGTCTCGGGGCTGCAGGTTATATGTTCCTAGCGTTATTGGCTTGCTGCGCGTTGGGACTTAATATAATTTCAGTTCTATACTATGTAGTAGCGTTAAAGGTGAACTTACTAAATAGGAGTAATTAAAGTATTATAGTTAGCTATCTAATAATAGGGTTCTACTAATAGAAGCTGAGGGATAATATTAGGTTAATAATATAGTTTTATTAAGCTATATTACTAAATAAATCTTAGGGTTTAAGGAGTATAGTTATTAGTTATAGTCCTTATAAGGGGGTTATATATAAGAGACTGGTATCGGCGACCGGCCTATATAAGTATATGTGTGGTGCATTCCGGCACGAAGTGCGCGGAATGGCGGATCTTTTGCGCATGTGGCGTAATTGGTTATTGCATCGCTGCAGCACACCACCTGAGCGTTACATTATAATATAAGATAAAGCTGAGAGTACTTATTAGGGTAATTATAAAGTTAATTACTAAAGAGCTATAGAAGTCTATTCTTAGGGAGACCTAAGTCTATACTATATATAAGTCCTAAATAGTCCTTTTATCCTTATTATTAATTACTAATTAGGTATTAGTAATTACTTAGTAATTATAGGTAAGCGCTTAGTTACTCTTACTAAGCGCTTAGTAATCAGCACTATATGCTCAGTCCTATCTTATTATTACGTAACTTATATATAGTTCTTCCGTCCCGAGTGAATCCTATTGTTCCCGTAATCCTATAGTACTAATGTCCTATCCCAGCCGCCCGACCCCTAAGTGGGTCGGTCAACTGTTATCCTTGCATAACGGGTTGTAACAAGTTAATAACTAAATATTAGCTGAGGCTAATATTATTATCTTTAATATAGTTCACTTAGAAGCCCTAGGATTTCTTAATAATACCCCCCGCCTAGTAGTTACTATAACTTATGCTAGGGGTATAATAATTATAATACTTAATGCGAAGAACTAGACTAAGTAACTAAGTAATTAGGCTCTATAAGCTAATCTTAACTATATTAACCTAATGCTTAATTACTAGAATTAGCACTTTAACTAAAATTATATAAAAGTTATATAACTTTTCTAAGGTATTAGTTATAACCTTATCTATATATACTATAATTATAATAGATATAAGGCTAATATATATAGAGAAGAAATAGAAAACTGGGCCTAGAGAATAGGAAAAGATTTAATAAGCTATCTATTTAAATGCCGCTTATATAAGAATATATATTACGACTTCTACTGTAATCTGCTGCTACTAATTAAGATAACCTTTAAGTTTAATAACTATGAGATTGTAGTAAATATAAAGATATTAGCGACGCGAGAATCTAATAGAGCTCTAACTAATATTATCTATATCTCTACTAGTACTTATTATATATATAAGGATATTGCAATAAATACTTATGCTAAGTAATACCTTATTCTCGCTATAGATATTAAGGAAAGAATAGAAGCACGTCTTTATATTAAAACTTAGCTTGAAATAGCATAAGTAACCTTATTAACTATCTAACCTAGATACTAGCCCTTACTCTATAAGAATACAACTACTAGAGCTGTTATTCTATAGATTAATATAACGGGCGATTTAATAGACCTAGGAGATAATAACGATAATAGCACTAAGGATGAGATTAGGAATAGCGCGTATCTAACGCATAGGATAATAATAGGAACTTAATGTGGGGATTAGAGAAGATAGCCTAGCAGGCAGATAATTAATAGTAATTAAGGGCGGATAATTAATAGTAAATAATTAAAAGTGATATAGATTAATGGATTAGTATTTTGAGAGGGCGGATGCAATGAGGATATTGCTTTTTTTTAGACGGGGGGCTATTACATCACGTGATGTGGGGTGGATCCCACCCCTGTAGGGTAGACCTTCTACCTTAGTGACCCCTACCTATAGTATTAGTCTTTCCAGATATACATACACCTAGAGAGAGAGAGATTCACCACGATTGTTGCCTATAGGCAGTTTGTTCCATTATATCATTATTTCTTATCGCAGAGCCCTGCTCTTCACAAAGCCTACCAATGAAGACGTGAGCCGATATGACCGTTGCGATCTGTCGATTCGAGAGAAACCCCCACGCTCCGATCCTCAACTTCTTCTGGGCCTTATAAGGCGGTGCTCGACCATTGGCAGGTCATTATCTCGGTTGTCGATCTGAGGCCCTGAGGAGGCTCCGAAGCACGACCTGCTGATGGGCAGTCGAGAAAAGTCTAATTCCAAGATGAACGGAGCGCACGGGTTGCGTTGATTGAACGGAGAGATTTCCCGTTTTCGGCTCCGGACATGGGGAGTTGGGTAACTCCTCCGGCTCAGGTCCGAGTTTACGGAGGCGGAGGTGCCGCCTAGTTCCGGCCAGAGCCGAACGACATGGAACTTTTCTTGAGATAAGAGCCTGGCAAGTTAGGAGCCCGTCAATCAGGGGGCATGCACAGTTACCTCTATGCCGACCGGCAGTCCTTGACTCAGAGACCACAACACACAAATAAACAACAACGCAGACACCGATTCAAGACCAAGAGAAGACCGTAAAAAGTTTGGATTTGATATCCACAATGACGAGCCCTGGCAGACCGCTCCAAGCGGCATGACCACCTGGGCATTTTCCTTAGTTTCTTGCGTATTTGAACCATTTTCTAACACGCACGCGCGTATCTCTTTTCTTTCCTTCGTAACCGTCCTCAACCGAAACCAACACGCTCAGCAGACTAGGCACGGTCACGTCAGTGTCGATCGATGAATCCACGAGGGAAGGCTCAACTTACTTCCAATAACGCCGTTGACGGGGATGTCTATCGAGGTTGTGTAGCTCGCGGCATCGCTCAACAGGTAAACGTACGCTCCGCCAAGCTCCTGCACCTCGGCCAGCCTGGGCATGCCTCCGTAGTACTTCAACTGCTGCTCCCAGTCGGGTTGTTGAGGAACCCAGTACGTCATCGCTGTGCGGACGAGACCGGGGGAGACGCTGTTTACGCGGATGCCGTACTTGGCCCATTCCATGGCGAGGGTGTGAGCCATGTTGCGGACACCCGCCTTGGAGGCGCCGTAAGGTGCTGAAGGCACGCGCTGGAAGACGTCAATACAAATATCGGACGCTGGAACCGGGGGCCATGACACACCTTGTTGGGACGGTAAGACGCCATCGACGCTGTGAAGACGACCGAGCCCTTGATGCCAAGCTTGATGAAAGCCCTCGCGGCAGCTCTGGCAGTGTAGAAGGCACCGAACAACTAACATTATCGGCACGAAGCTGAAGATAGTCTACCAACACTCGAGAACTTACGTTGACGCCAAACAGAGTCTCGATCTCATCCTTGGTGAAATCGAGGGCGGCCTTGTGGTTTGTGCGGCCGGCGTTGGCGACAACACCGTGGATGGCGCCCGCCTCCGCGACAATCTTGTCGATGGCGGCCGTGATGCTCTCTTCCTCGGTCACGTTTGCTTGGACGTTGAACAGACGTCCCGGGAACTGTTTTGAGGCTGCCGCGAACTCCTCGCCTGGTTCTGCGAGATCGATGGAGTAGACCTTGTCAGCGCCGTTGAGGAGACAGCACTCCGCGACTCCAAGACCGATGCCGCGGTTTCCTCCGGTTACTTAAAACCCCTTAGTGATGCTCTGGAACATCTGTCGGAGATTTTTCCGGCTCACCTGCGATGACCTTTCCCTTGAGCGTGAGAACAGGCTGTACCTCGACAGTCCCTTTCGCGACTGGCGTTGCAGAAGTGGAAGACATTGTGATGAGTGTTTGTATAAGATCGTCAGACGTATCCAGTAAGGGCTGCAGGTATCTTCACTGATAGACTGACGTCAAAGCTGCGTGTCCAGGTGTAAGTTATTGGTGGAAAACGCAAGCAGTTCACACACGCAAGATACGATGGTATTCTCCTGCTTTAAGAACATTTCGTGACTGAGGACCAAACCCATCTCGATCCACAGCTTCGCGACAAACCGGTTCGAGCATGCTTCGAAACCACCATTTCCCTTTCCCTCGAGACGAGCATCAATGGTCGCAGGCCATTGAGAGGCCCGCGGGCGGGATCTCCGCAATCGCGGGAAATCGCGGGGCTGCGTGAATGGATCCCCCTCGAGACGACGATGCGGGGGGTTCTCCACAA
This sequence comes from Colletotrichum euphorbiae, assembly GCA_037178605.1. Taxonomy (NCBI): domain Eukaryota; kingdom Fungi; phylum Ascomycota; class Sordariomycetes; order Glomerellales; family Glomerellaceae; genus Colletotrichum; species Colletotrichum euphorbiae. The sequence continues at coordinate 15,837 of JAXCEF010000193.1, forward strand.
AACGCTGGCACAATGCTGACGGCCCACCGTCTATGTGTTATGAAGGGACGCCTTCCGATGCCTCTGCACTGGATTTCATGACATCCTGGCGCGCGGCCGAGTGTAAGCCGTGGCGTCGCACAACCCTCCGCTGATCTGGACGAGACTGCCGTAGATCAGCCATTGTGGCTGTCAGTCTGGTTTTCGGGTGCCGTACCTGATGGATAAGGTCTTCCGGGCGGGTTTAGTGATGTAGGATCTTCATGCGAGCAAGGTTGAGGTTGATAACTCGATGACTTTTGGCATACTTCGCAATGGAATCTAGCGCAGATTCCTCAGCTGCGTGGGAAGCCTCTAGGAAGTGGCACGATTAAACGCCATATCAGGTTCATCTCGAACTGTTGCACCGCTCACGCGCCATCAATCCGCACTGAGACACCCACCCAGAGGAGTTGCGAGTTATCCGAGGCATTGGAAGCTCAGCACCGTCGCGAGGATCCCCGCTGTTGGTTTCGGGACGTTCCAAGATGCCGATGCGCAGGAGCAGGCCGTGAAAACGGCTTTAGAGGTGTGATACCGTCACATCGACACTGCCAGAGTGTACGTTGAGAGTCCAGACAATACCACAGGCCCAAGACTGAGTGCATGCTAGTCAAAGCGAGCGGAGTTCCTCGGGAAGACATCTTCCTGACGACCAAGTCATAGTGTAATTCATACCATCCTGATGACGTCGAAGCTGCACTAGGTGCTTCGCTGCAAGACTTCGACACGCCTTACGTCGATCTGTTCATGATGCATTACCCTTAAACTTTCGCGAGAGGGGAGGACCGTTTCCCGAAGGATGCGGCGGGAAGAATGGACATGGGAAAGACTACGTTTCTCGACACCCGGAGAGCTATGGAGGCCCTAGTAAAGACCGCTACGGCAAAGGCGATTGGTGTCTCCAACTTCAGTCGGAACGAGGTGCAGATATTGCTCGAAAGGGGCTCAGCGGTAAGCTTTGAAGAAACATGGCCGACGAGCTGATCGTAAGCTGACCGACGATAGCCTCCAGCGGTTCATCAGATGGAACTCCATCCTTACCCCCAACAGAAAGAAGCCACGCAATGGCATCGCTCACAAGGAGTCCACTTGACGCTCTTCAGCCCGCTACGGAATCAGAATTCGTTCTATAGGGGGGTTCAGCCGTCTCACACGTGGCGTGTTGTCGACCGTCCAATTTTGGCCGAGGTGGCGGAGACGCATGGCAAGACGCCTGTGCAGGTTGCCTTGGCGTGGAGAGTCAACAGTGATGGTGGGTCATTCATCCCAAAGAACGTGATGAAATGGCAGATCAAGGAGAATCTGGAGTCCGACTTTGCTCTGGATGAAGAAGACATGGATAAGATCGCCTCGATGGATGTCAAGACTCGTTTCAACGACCCTTCCGAGGTGTACCGCTGACCATTATACGAAGGTCTCAATGGGGCGCAAACTTCCTGAGATGCAGAGTAGCGGATGGCATTGAGTGAGAGCAGTAAAATGTCTATCTGATAGCATGACTCAGCCTGAGTGGTCATTCACTTTTCTAATACGCATCGTATTCGGTCGGTATTCGGAATGGTATATCATAGCCGAACACAAGAGTTTCACGCTCTCTCTGCGCCCCTCAACATCGTACGCAACAACCCCTGAACGACTCCCATAACACACTGTGGTCGCTTCCACCACAGGTACACTGCTCCAACTACGAAAGGACTACACACCAGGGCCTCAAAAGACTTCATGAGAACGCGGCCTTGGTGTTCACTCTTAGCTATGACCTCCGAGTACCTCTCGTTCCCGAAGCTGACGCGTGAGTACTTGGTCTGCCAGCCCAGACCCGGCATGTAGACGGACATGGTCTCTTCCAACCACTTGCGGAGGCGGTAGCCCGGCGAAAGCACCGAGGCACGCATTTCTACGTAGTTCTGCAGAGCAAGGTCGTTGATGGAATGCGCGTCTGGAACTCGGTTTGCGGTGTACTCGGCAAAAGCGACCGCTCTGTGGTACGCTACTGCGGCGGAATCGCTCGTCTCTCCCGCCGGACTGTTGTTCTCACTCAGGAGTCGCTGTTTGTCGAGGATGGAGAATAGTACGCGGACGTCTTCCAGGCCTGCGTTCATGCCCTGGCCATAGAAGGGAACCATGGCGTGGGCAGCGTCGCCGACGAGAACGGCTGATGACTGGAAGTGGTGGGGGCTGCACTTGATACTGATCAGGGGCAGATGCGGATTTTGCTTGAAGGACGCGATGAGGTCGTTCGGAGGAATAAGTTCCGTGACGCCGGGGAAGTGCTTGTCGAAGAAGGCGGGCAGGCTGTCGGGGTTGCTTTCTAGAGCAGCTGTTTGCTCGTTGGGCAGAAACAATGTGCACGTGAAAGATCCATCCTAAGAGGCGTTAGTTCGATCGGGGCAGTCGGCCTTCACGGAGCGACTGACATCACTTGGAATGGCAATGAACATGAAGTCCTTGCCCGGCCATATGTGAAGGTGGTTTGGTGAGATTCTGAAGTGAGGGCCGGTGCTATCCTTGGACGGGGGATCGGCCGGCTTGATCTGGAATTCGCACCATAGAGTATCAATGTACTCTTGCTTGTAATCCATGTGCGCGAACTTCATCATGTGATATCTGACGGCTGAGTGGGCTCCGTCAGCGCCAACCATGAAGTCGAAGTCAATTTCAATCTCCCTCGCACGACCAGTGGCAGACTCGGAGGTCATAACCTCAAACCAGGCCTTGCACTTTTTGAAGTCGGCGCCGGTAAGCTTGTGGCTGAAGAAGAACTTGACGTTAGGCATCTCCTCGAGAATATCGAGCATGCGCTTGTTCAAACCAGCGCGATCGACCGCATAGATGGCCTTGGACAGTCAGCATCTCGTTCTATGGCCGCGAAGGAGGTTGACTGGACGTACTCTGCCGTGGACATCGTAGTCCTGAGATGCCTCATACAGATCACCTTTCGGGGTTCTGCCGTGAATCATGCGTCCGCGCATGGGAATGGTGGCACCAAAGACATGTTCCAGTAACTTTGGTTGGCCAGCATTGCGCATGGCGTTGATGCCGCGCTCCGACAAGGCCAGGTTGATGGAGCGGGTAAAGTTTAGCAGAGTTGTCGTTGGGTCTCGAAGGTCTACATGGTGAAGGTCAGTTGAGCAAGTTCAAAGAGATAATGTAGCCGTAGCTGCTTGTCTATCGACTACTAATCGAGCGATTCACTCGATGCGACCCGGGGGAAATGAGATGCTCAGCCAGATCCATGGATGATTACAATCTTATCCATCTCATCCACATCATGGCCTCGGCGCAGGCTGGTGGGGCTGGAGGGGGATCCATGATCCGCGGCGGTTTTGCAACGGCGGCAGAGCCGAAATGGGACGGACTTGTGGCTGTCGACTCAACGGGAAAAGCAACACGCGACTCACCAGGACGCAACTCGTAAATCTCGACATCGTGACCGCGTTGGGCGGCATAGAGGGCTGCTAACGAGCCGACGGGGCCGGCGCCGACGACGACGACTTTCTGGTTCTTGACCATGTTGCTTGGGTCGAAAGAGAAATCCCAATTCTCCAATTCCAACGAGACGGAGCTGGGAAGAGAAAGAGTTTACGGCCAGGCAGCGTGTAAAGAGTCGCATGATGATTCGCATTGGCGAGTCGAGTCGGCCGGGGGGGTTCACTGAGTGACTGAGCTGCATGGGCGGCCGGAAGAGAGCGTCAATCACTTGTGCCGGGGCTGCCACAGGTAAGGGAACAGTGCCGCAACGCCGCAGAGTGCACCCTCCTTTCAGAGAAGAGAAAGATTGTCTTTGAAATTCTCTCGCAGATGTCGGGTATTTCCCGGAAGCCCCGACAAAGGAAGCTCCGCTTGTGTTGCAATGCTCGATCGAAAAAAGGTGCAAGTGGCCAATGATGCTGACAGAGACTTCTAAGTTAGTTCTCGCTTATTTTGAGCTTATCTCATCGGCATCTACAGCCCACCTGAGCTTATCGATAGAACGCGCACCAACAGCAAGGCACCCGCTTATCGATATCGGTATCTTATCGGTGAACGGCCCACCCGCGCCTAGAACTCTCTGGCGTCTGGCGCAAAACGCCCCAGTGGTGTGGCGGGGGAGCCCGTCTACAGCAGGTGCGCCAGTGTACCTATCACAGCCTCGACCTCCAGGGGCACTGGAAATATTTCTCGTCAGGTCACTTTTTGCGCTGCCGAGTGGTCCAGGTCAACTTTAGGGCGTGTCCTGCAAGCTGCCGCGCCGCATTGTTCCATCCGAACCCTGCCATTCTCAGGGTCTCTTCTTTCAATTCCTTGTTTCCTCCCAAGTTTGCTGAAACAGCATCGTTTGCAGCATTTTCCCGTCCACCCTCGAGCCGCGAACCTCCTTCTCCGAACCCATCCTACAGCCATTCGACGAGACGCCCACCATGACCGAACACCCCGCCAAGAAGAAGTGTCTGGGAGTCGACTGCCCCAACGACGCCGGCTCTCTACAGTGCCCGACATGCTTGAAGCTGAGCATTAAGGGCAGCTTCTTCTGCTCGCAAGACTGCTTCAAGAAGAACTGGGTCAGCTTGATTTATCGATCCGGAGACGAACATCGCGACAGCTGCTGACAGCTCGCAGGGTAACCACAAGTCTGTACACAAGACCGAGACAAGTATACTCCACCACGTCCTACCGCCAAAAGTCGTCTCTAAACCAGATCCAGAGACAGGTGTTTTCAACCCGTTCCCGACGTACCCCTTCAGCGGTCCTCTCCGACCCGTCTACCCTCTGTCCCCGCGACGCACCGTTCCTAAGGACATCCCCCACCCCGACTGGTGGCAGGATGGCCAACCGAAGTACCCCAGATCCATCCTCAACCGCAACAAGGTCGACATTTTGGACGCCAAGGGAATCGAGGGCATGCGCAAGGTCTGCCGTTTGGCAAGAGAGGTCCTGGATATTGCCGCGGCCGCCATCAAGCCCGGCATAACCACGGACGCCATCGATGAGATCGTCCACAACGCTTGCATAGAGCGCAAGGTGAGTGACATGCACATGAGAGCGCAAAGTAACGGCAAAGCTGATGAAGTGCAAACAGTCCTACCCCTCCCCCCTCAACTACAACCACTTCCCCAAGTCCGTGTGCACGTCTGTGAACGAAGTGATCTGCCACGGTATTCCCGACCAGCGCGTGCTGCTTGATGGCGACATCCTCAACATTGACGTCACTTTGTACCACGAGGGCTACCACGGCGATCTGAACGAGACATACTACGTCGGTGACCGGGCCAAGGCCGACCCCGACTCCGTCAGAGTGGTGGAAGCCGCCCGCGACTGTCTGGATGCCGCCATCGCCGCAGTGAAGCCCGGCACTCTCATTCGCGAGTTTGGCAACATCATTGAGAAGATCGCCAAGGAGAGGAACTGCAGTGTCATCCGCACCTACTGCGGCCACGGCATCAACAGCTTGTTCCACTGCCCTCCTAACGTTCCTCACTACGCCAAGAACAAGCAGGTCGGCGAGTGCAAGCCCGGCATGACTTTCACCATCGAGCCCATGATTGCACTCGGCAAGTACCGCGATATCACATGGCCCGATAACTGGACCAGCACAACTATTGATGGCAAGAAGACTGCGCAGTTTGGTGAGTAACGCTAGGGTTTGGGTGAACAAGAACTGGTTCACTAACGACAGTTGCAGAACACACCCTGCTGGTTACAGAGGACGGCGTTGAGGTTCTCACAGCTAGGAAAGCCGACTCGCCGGGCGGAAAGATTCCGATGCCCGGCACCGAGGCCAACGGAACGACGGCATGAAATTCCAACACGAGCATTAACATGAGCATGAGCGAGCAGGATGAGGCGTTGAGTAGTGCAAAAAGTGGTATGGGTGAGGTGTAATTCAATTTCATGCAGTTAGGACGGGAGAACAATGAAGCTAGGCGGCGAAAAGGGCGATACCAGGGTGCCTGGATCATATGTGGAGTTTGACCAGCTAATCGAAGTTGCTGAGTCTGAGTGAGCATGATGTCTTGGAAAATCAAAGCATTCTACCTTGAGCGTAGAGCCACGTGAGCCTCCGAAGGAAACGCAACGATCCTGGGTTATCCCATGTGGAGGACACGACAGATGTCAAACAGAGAGGATTCATGTCAGGGACATCCCGAGCCGGCAGATATCGACGTGTGCTTGAGACTCGAACTCGTCATACATTCGCGCGTGCCACAGCGATAGTCCGGGTCAAGGCCGGTCAATGACGGTGTCCTTTACATGGCCATTCTGAGAGTGGACTACGCAGGCGTCTTCGCACCTGGCCCATTATCTCAAGGTCGTGCCGGGTCCAAGTCGTTGAGCCCCAGCCCTCCCAGCCACCCGACGGGCACAGGGCACAAGGCACAAGATGATGCGGCTCTCCGCCGGTTGCAGGTGCAGCTGAAGCGCTTGACAGCTGCATGAGCACGGTATCAAAGGCGTGACAGCTGGGACCCCGTTCGGAAGAGGGGCGTTGCTCGAGGGGGACACCTAGGGATTTTCTAGTTCCCCTCACGCTTATGCCATCGACTGCAGTGTGGTCGAGGTGATGGGTCTGGAATCCGTGGAAAAGAGTCGATGGGATTCGCTGGAGTCGCCGGTCGGAAGCGCGTTATTAGTCGAGCCGGGGAAGTCTCTGGCGATACGTACCTCCTAGCATGGGTACGTATCGTCCGGCACCGCTGATGCACCTGTGATGTGCACCTTAGGCGGCGGGGCGCCATCCCAGCCCGCTGGCTGGCTGATGTCAACCTGTTGGCCGCTGGATTGGTGCGCTGCTGCGAGCAGGCGCAGTCATTCGAGCGGCGAGCCTCTTTCATCATCAGAGGTTAAAGCCCCGTAGCCCACCCTCCCGATTTTCCACGGCTACCCGAAGTCCCATCGCAGCGTCCTGTCGTCCACAGGTACTGTAGCATCCGTCGGGCTCCCATCTCTCTCGTCTCGCTAAGTTACCTCGTCCTGCCCTGCTTTGCCTTGCCTCATCTCACCTCAAGGCACCTCACCTCGCCTGCCTACAGTACCTTATCCCGCGTCTTCGTCTCTCTTGTCTCCTCCAACCAAAGCCATAGTGGTCCTACGACTACTCAACATCATCACCAGCCGACCCGTTGAATTTCCACACGTGTCGACTTGCTCCTATACCGCAAAGTCGACAGCTGCAGCTACCGCCACATCTTCCACTCGCCTTTCAAATCCTCGTTGCAAAGCTTCCCACGGCGCAGAGCTCCCCCCTCGCACATCACCCCAGTGACGTCGAAGCATTCCACCCGCCCGCACTCGCACAGAGCTCCAAACCTACCCAAACCAAGACTCGAGCGCGGAAAAACATCAGGAGCTTCTCCTCCACCTCCAACAAAAGCACGCCAATTCGTGCTGACCATCTACGTCTCAACACCTCATTTTTTCTTGCCTGAAATCCGCGCAGCTCGCTGCCGAATCCATCAAAATGTCTGGCGAAGCATGGTTATACCTCCTCGCGGTGTTGATCAACGCCGTCAACCTGTTTCTGCAGGTCTTCTTCACCATCATGTACAGCGATCTGGAATGGTAAGTCTTCCCATTTTCCCTCATGTACTGCGCCCGAAGACGGGCGCGACAGCCGCAGCTGCTTGCAAACACGGACAAGCTGCATCCGCTGCAGACTTGGCCATGCGGCAAGGGCGTGATTGTGCGTGATATTACGAGAGAGGAGACAATCGATAGCTAATTCCCATTGTACTGCAGCGATTACATCAACCCTATTGACCTCTGCAACCGCCTCAACACCTACATCATCCCCGAAGCTGCTGTTCATGGATTTCTGACGTTTTTGTTCCTGATCAACGGATACTGGGTTCCGCTGATCCTCAACTTGCCGCTCCTCGCCTACAACCTCAAGAAGTAGGTCACATGCTAAATTCTCATGGGGACAGGACAAAATGCTGACTTAAGCTAGAATTGTCGACAACACCCACTTGTTGGATGCTACCGAGATTTTCCGCAAGCTTAACGTCCATAAGAAGGTATTTATCAGCCGCACGTGTCAATAGTCGGATCCGAGCTCTAACACCGCTACAGGAGTCCTTTGTGAAGCTCGGCTTTCACTTGGTCATGTTCTTCTTCTACCTCTACAGCATGATCGTTGCTCTTATCCGCGACGAGGCTCACTAAACCAAGTCCACTCCCTACGAACGACTACGGGACGGATTCCAGTAGATACACAAAAATGCCGTGTGGACGAGAATGAGCAGACCGAGGTCAGACGGCACTCAGATTAACGCGCCCAGGTAGCTCATTTCAAGAGCACAGGGCGGGCAACTACTAGACATGGGGTCATGATACCAGAACGTGGCGGCGGAGGTTGGGTTTTATGGGGAACTCGGCGCTGATGCCTACTACGCCTAGGGCTCCCGGAGTTTACGGGCAGAGGCATGGTGTTTATGTCGCCTCTGTTCGGGATCCTGATGATGATGATGAAAGGGAAAGGAACATCACGGAGGGGAGGACGGAACGATTGCGGAAGGTTTACGATGCGAAAGACAAATACCTAGCTGTTTACTTGGATGTTGCTACCAGGCCGGTTGGTCTTGGGAGCGGCGGGTTGCTATAATTGAGTAATGACAGATACCTCAATCTGCCATGCATGCCTGAATACCTGCAATTCTTTGAGCAATCGAACTTTTGGTTTGCCAGGGTTAAATTCGCTATGTTTCGGTTCATGATGCGGCAGCCATCCAAGCTTTTTCCCTCCCGCACCCCGAGCTGTCATGCAGATGCACGAGCACCCGCCAAAGCCTGACATCAGATCACGTGATACGAGCTTTTGTAGATTCGACCAGGTTCTGGACAATCGCGACCTAGGATTTCAACCGCGACACAATCCCCAATAGCCTGCCCAAAGCCCGCGACGAGCTGGCAAAATTCAAGATGTCGGGCTTCGGAGATTACCCGCCAAACATGGCGCCTCAGGACGCTCTCATCGTCCGGCAAGAGGCTGGACCTGACCACGCCGTCGTCCCCTACACCGGCGAGGACCTCGCCCGCCCGAAGATGGGGCCCGCGAACCCGTTCAAAGACGAGACGACGACGCTGAAGCGCAAAAACGTCCTCACCGGCACGGCCGAGGAGACGTACATCTCCGAGCACACATTCCGGAGCAAGCACCGCGCGATCGAACGGAAAGGAGGCCCCGAGCGCGAGTACCAGACGGGCCAGGCCGTGAAGGAGGAGGCTGCGAGGATACGGTCCGGGCGCGAGGAAAAGGGCGACGCATCTGTCGCGGAAGGCGACGGGGCCTACGTCGGTCCTTGGGCGCGCTATCGTCGCGAAGAGTACGAGGTCGTTCGCGAAGGCGACGAACTGGCCAGCGACGAGGAATACGAAGAAGTTACAGACGACGACGATGTCATCGAGAGTGGTACCGTCGTGCGAGCTCCAGAGGCGGCCCTCGCTAGGAGGAAAGAGGTCGAGGAGATGGGCGAGGAGACGACGACATTCCACGGATCGGAGGAGACGGATTACCAGGGCAGAACATACATGCACGTTCCCCAAGACCTGGATGTCGACTTGCGCAAAGAGGTGGGCAGCATCACGAATTACATCCCGAAGAAGCAGATTCACACGTGGCGGAACCATACCAAGGCAGTCACCGCGCTACGCTTCTTCCCGGACTCGGGACACCTGCTGCTGTCTGCCTCGGCGGACTCTACGGTCAAGATCTGGGATGTGTACCACGAGCGCGAGCTGCTACGAACATATTCTGGACACTCGAAGGCAGTCTCGGATGCCACTTTCAACAACGACGGTACGAGGTTCTTGTCGGCGAGTTTCGATAGGCAGATCAAGCTTTGGGACACAGAGACGGGAAGCTGTTTGGGGCGGTTCTCGACGGGCAAGACGCCGCATGTTGTGCGATTCAACCCGTCTGCTGAGCACGCGCATGAATTCGTGGCGGGCATGTCGGATAAGAAGATAATCCAGTGGGATACCCGCGCAGGCAACGAGATTGTGCAAGAATACGGTAAGTCAACTCGTTCCCCTTTTCCCCCAACTGTATGGACATGAGCTTCAGTGTGCTAACATGGACCAGATCACCATTTGGCCGCAATCAACACAATCACATTCGTCGACGACGGCCGCCGCTTCATGACGACCTCGGACGACAAGTCCCTCCGCGCATGGGACTACAACATCCCCGTGCCCATCAAGTACATCGCCGAGCCCTACATGTACCCGATGACGCGCGCGGCGCCGCACCCGAGCGGCAAGTACGTCGCGTTCCAGTCGTCCGACAACCAGATCGTCGTGTACGGCGCCAACGACAAGTTCCGCCAGAACCGCAAGAAGTCGTACCGCGGGCACAACAACGCCGGCACGGCCATCGACGTGTCCGTCTCTCCGGACGGGCAGTTCCTCGCGAGTGGCGACACGCAGGGATACGTCTGCTTCTGGGACTGGAAGACGTGCAAGATGTATCACAAGCTCAAGGCTGGCGAGCAGCCTGTCACGTGCGTCGCGTGGCATCCCCAGGAGACGAGCAAGTTTGTGTCGGCGGGCGCGGAGGGAGATATCCGCTACTGGGACTGAGTGTACTCCCCGGGGGGTAGGGAAGAAGGGGATATTTGTATTCTATAGTAAGGGCATTGCTTGGCGTTGGGAGAGGTCAATGAAAATGGGTTTGTTGTTTCGTCACGGCGATGCCCTCGAAATCCGTCGTGATTCATGCCGCATGGTGATCGCCAGCGAGCATCATTGTTTTTGGATCGGGTCTTTGGGGATACTGCCAGGAACGCGCCGTCACTGGCACGCACTACGCAAGCCTCGGCAACTAGATCACAAGTTAAAAATAGGCACCACTTCAATGAGATCAGCAACAATTGTGGTGCGCTATTTCTCCGGCCAGGCGTCGCGCGAATCGGGGGCAGGCAGCAAAGGCAGCCATCGCTCGCCTTACTTGGCCGTGCTACCCCGAATGCGTGTCTCACTTTTTTTTTCCCCGTATCGTAAGGGTAGCATCGCATCGTCTTCCTCTCTTTCTGGACGGCGCCGATGAGGGGGAACAGAATTCCTAAATCATACGTTTCTCCCGATCTCGACCTTTTCTGCCGCACCTATTCGTTGCCCCCTCGGTTCACTTTCTCCACTCCGGCACTCGGCTTCGACGCGTTCTCTTATCATCGTGGCCAAGTTCGATCATTCGTTAGTCCGCCGCACGGATGGACTCGGTTTATTGGGATATCTTCCCCGTGGAGGAGTCGGAGGAATCCAGTGAGGAGGCAGACGACAACGAGTGTACGCCAGGGGTCGAGGTTCCGTGCCGGAAATGCAAGGGGAGAAGCCGACTTTGTCAACGATGCAGACGACGGAGGAACATGAGCGTGCCGAACAAGTCATCGCTCGAGAAGGCCTGCTTCCCGGATCGTTCGGGCACGACGGCCGATAACGCTGCTCTCATACCACCACGGGTCATTCTCCGGCCCACCGAGGATGAAGAGGATTCTCAACAAACTTCCAGGAACGGGACGTCTTCGGCTAACGCGCCCGTCTTTGCTTCGGTATATACTGCGTCTCCGTCGTGGATGTCGACGTACACGTCGTCCACCGCCGCCACGACGCACACTGCTGCTCACGAACGCGCGGGGAGAGAGGATGAGCTTTTGGATGTGAGCGGGAGGAGGAGGAGGGTGTATCCTCGTCGGCCGGGGACGCAGAGACCGGGGAGCCACGAGTCTGGGCGGAGGAGGTCGAGGGTTTCGGGTAGTGAGATTGAGATTGAGGGGTGGGATGAGAGGGAGATTGAGCGGGGGAGTTATTGGGCTGTCGAGGGGGCTAGGTGGGAGGAGCAGAGGATATTCCGGCCTTTGCCGCCTGTTTCTTCGCGGAGGCTTCAGAAAGGTTCAAGGAAGGGTAAGAGGAAGAGGTTTGAGGAGAGATGGGAGAAGAGGTCTGGGTATTCCTCCGCCAAGGGTTCTAGGTCTCTTCCCTTGGTTGACCCGCCGCTACCGAAGTATGTACGAGATGTTGTTACGGGTACTTCGTCGGTGATATCGTCATTGGCTTTTGTATCGGGAAAGGGGCATACGAGAGCGGTCTTCACAGCGGCGTATGCCAGAGGAACGGGGTCTTTGAGGGGTTTGTGGTGTCTGCCTGATTCACAACGCAACAACGCTGACGAGAGTGTTTCTGGGACTACGTGGGGAGAGGGGATATGGAAAGCAATCATGAGCATCCTGGGACTCCACTCAAATCGCGCTCACGACTGGGACGAGGTAGATTAGTTTCTTTTTTCTGGTCTTTCGTCCTTACTCAAAAGGCGAACAAGTCGTAAATTATTTCCAACAGTATCAAAAACTTCAGTCTCCAAAATCAGAACGGTCTACATGTGGTACATCTCCTCATCGTACACTCCACCCATCCTTGAGCAACGCGCCCTTGGAATCAGCGCATGACTGCCAACTAACAGATCCAATCATTCTTGGCTTGTCGTCGTCTCTCCACCGTCCTGCTTCTGCGTCTGTTGCTGTGGCTCCTCTTGCTGCTCTTCTTCTGCTTGCTCCCCTTTTTCCTCTTGCTGGTCTCCCTGGTCTGGCTGCGGCTGGTTGTCACCACGCTGATCATCCTGCTGGTCTGCCTGTTGGTCTGCCTGCTGCTGTACCTGGTCGTTATCAGGCAGATCATCACCGGGCTGGTCATCCTGCTGGCCATCCCGTTGTTCATCCTGTTGGTCTGCCTGCTGGTCGTCACCAGGCTGATCATCTTGCTGGCCTGCCTGGCCAGGTTGCTTCTGCTCGTTACCGCCCGACTGCTTAGCTTGCTGCTGTTCCTCCTCTTCATCTTCCTCCGCCTCCTCCTCGTCTTTCTTCTTCTGGGCAGCAGCTGTCTTCTTGGCAGCTATGGTAGCCTTTCTCTTCTCGGCCGCATTTTTCTTCTTCGTCTCAGCGGCAGTAGCAGCATCATCGGCAGTCTTCTTCTCCGCGGCAGCGGGCTTCTTCGGCGCGGCGGCCGGCTTAGCAGTAGTCTTCTTTGGTGCGGTAGCCTTCTTCGGAGCGGCGGCGGCGGCGGCGATCTTCTTTGCCGCTTCGTTCTTCTTCGCTGCAGCCTTGTTCTTCGCATCGGCCTTTTTCTTTTCGTCCTCCATCTGCTTCTCCATGGCCTTGCGCTTCTCCTCCTCCTTCTTTTTCTTTTCCTCTTCCATCTTGGCCAGATTCCTCAGACCGTACGGGGTTGAAGTCGTGCGGTCGGGCCGGGTCTGCGTACCGGCGGAATCCTTCTTCTTTGTAGCGCTGCTCTTCTTGGCGGTCTTTTTAGGCGTGGAGGCCATCTTCGCCATTGTCTTGCAAACCTTTGCGGGCTTGGGCTTGTCCTCCGCCTCTTCGACCTCGTCCAAAGTCCGCTTCGGGGAGCTGCTTGAGACGCCGGGAGAGGTAGCAGAGATTGGGCTGAAGTATCCAGAGGTTCCAGGAGCGTGCAGCGATTTGGAGCCCATGATTCTTTGGCGCTTGGGAGATCGGGTCGCGTTGCCATCTTCGTTGGCCTGCAGTTCTTCCTCTTCACCGTCGTGCGCTCTTCGCTTGACTCTGGGGACTCCGTCACGGCTACAACTGCGACAGCTGCCATGGATGATGTGACTGGAGAAGCTGGTGGGAGGGTGAACCCAGCAGCGCAGGCTCTCGCGGAAATCGCCGAGGGAGGACGAGATGCCGCCGATGCGAGATCCGTCGACGTCCTGGCGCTCGGAGACCAGGTCCATGCGCTCGTCAAAGAAATCCTGTCTCTGATCCAGGTCTTGCAGCTTCTCTTCGAGGCTGTCCTGGCGGTCGGCGATCCAGTCCATCCGCATGTTCATGCTCTCCTCCCACACCCGCCGGTGGGTGTCGTGGAAAGTGGGGCTGGGGGAGGGCGAGCGGCGGAAGTGGAAGCCTGCGACTGCGTCGAGCCGGGGTTCTTCGTCCTCGTAGTCGGGGAGCGTCGTCGTGTTGTTGATGGCGTCGATGGGCGCGGGAGACGAGACCAGCTCGTGTTCAGGGGAGAGGATGTTGCAGTTGGGAGTGTTGGTGCGAGAAGACATTTTGAAAGTTGGTTAAAAGATTGATGAATATAAAGCGATATAGAGTGCTGGATTGGAAGTTGAAAGTTGGAAGTTGACAGTTTGGAAGTGAGAAGTTGAAAGTTGGAAGTTGAAAGTCGGAAGTTGGGAGTTGAAAGTTTGGAAGTGAGAAGTGAGAAGTGAAATGCTTATTGAATGATTGTTGTTATGGTTGTGAGTGGCTCGAGATGAGATTTGGGACTAGGACGGGACGCGTTGTGAGGATATATAGGCCATGACCATTCAGTATGACTGCAGGACTCTCCAAATCTTATGGTGAGTTGTCACAATGAGGCTTTGTTGGAGCCCTTCGAGTCGTTGCAACTGGTTCGAGTTCCCTTTGTGATGGCCATGTTGGTCATTGTTCACGCTGAAAGCTGCCTCGAGCCAGGGCTTCGAGTCAACTGAGTACCAGCATAAGAGACAAGTCCGTCTTTGTCAGCCAAAGCGCAGACCAAATGGTCTGTCTGCGCAAAGTATCTTTGATTCGAAGTATGGAACAATCTTCAAAGGGAATGGTGCTTTGATATGACAGAATTTGCCTTTGGCCCTACGACCTCGATGATGCATCATTGTTTCCTCGAGCCTACTACGGACAGGTTCGTCCTGTCTCAGGCTGCTCTATGGTCTTAGACATGGCCAACGCTCAATGGCGTTTCTCGAAATCGGCCTTTGACTGGACAGGCGTCTCGACCATGAGATCAATAAGGGTGTACGCGACCTCGGTGGCCGCAAGAACCGTGGTCTCGCCAGCGTTGTCATAGACGGGTGCAACTTCAACGACGTCCCCTCCCACTATAGGCAATCCCTCTAGGCCTTCGAGAACGGTCAGCAACTCTCGCGTCGACCAGCCTCCCGGCTCGGCCGTGCCTGTCGCTGAGAACGATTAGCTTCAGGTTGCGCTCTACGGCCGTGGCAATGGTGTTACCGGGTGCGTATGCCGGGTCGAGCACGTCAATGTCGACGCTGATGTAGACCCTGGAGTCTCCGACACGATCTTTGATTCTCGAGATGACGCCGTTGGTGCCGAGTTTGTCTACGTCACGGGCCGTCACGATTTCGAAGCCGCAGCGGACGTCGTTTCTCAGGTCTCCACGCCTTCGGATGAGCGGAGCCCGAATTCCGGCATGGATTGAGGTGTTTAGTATCAGGTTCTACATATGTTAGCCAGTTTCGTCGAGCGCTTCCGGCATTGATTAGAGTAGGATTACTTCTTCGTGTGCAATGTGCAAGAAGGTGCCGTGGTTGAGGCCCCTGATGAGAGGTCAGCAGCGGCCACTGCGAGCGAGAAAGATAACTCACGCGTAATCCGAAATACCACCTCCTGGGAGCATCGATCGTAAGCTATATTGCGACCCCGTGAGAGCGAGAACTTACCTAGAACCGAAGGATCCCAGGTGTCTAGATAATGAAGTCAGCTTGGTGTCACCTCATGCAACGGCGATGAGCGATGAGGAGACGGACCGATGTGACTGTCGAAGTGAATGACAGAAACAGGACCCCATTTCTCATAGGTAGACCGCAGAGCCGACAGAGTTGTCGTGTGGTCACCGCCCAGGGTGAGGATTCTCGGGGTGGAAGACACGGATGAGTTGGCCGCCGTTCGGCTCGAGATGGACTTTGCTTTGTGAGCCCGGTGTCTCAGGAACCCCGAGTGAGACCTGTCACCTTGTGTGCTTTGTCTAAACGCTTCAGGGAAATAGTGTTGTCCAACCAAGTAAGACGAGCGTCGCCGCAGTCAACCACAGTGGCCCAGCTCTGCAGGGGATCTCGGCCTGGTGGGATGGGCTTTCTGTTAGAAAGAAAGAGACGTCGTTGCGGCATGTGGTGTGGCTGTGACTGACCGGTGTAAACGCTCCATTCCCCCGGGCCCTTTCTCTGACTTCCCATCCGAATAGCCGGTGGTCCAAACCGAGCTCCCGGTCGACCGGTTGTTGTCTATCATGAGTAGGTAGGATGTCAGATCATCAGATATCGGCATGTGCATAAGGGAGACGTTGATGTTGTGAGGGTTGACGAACAGTATCATGAGGGGCACCGAAAACGGCAATGTCGTATCTCATGCGCTGGTCCTCGTCTTGTGAAAAACAGTCAACGAAAGGAACGTTGGCAAAAGTCTTCAGCCCGGCAATGGTGTTTGCGCCGAATGCATCGATATCGTCATCGACGTTGAGAGACAGCGACAGCGGTATCTGGCCCTGAGGGGGTTCAGCAAGGACTTTGTGGGGAAGTTGCCAGGCCGCCGAGCCCCGAAGGCCATAGAGAACAAGAAACAAAGAAAGCATGGCTGGTAATAGGAAAATAGCCGGTTTTACTCTCTTCTCTTTCAGTAACACTTCATTCAAACCTCAAACTTTCTGCCGCCAACATGGCAAAATGCACTGAAGGCGCTGGTAACCCCGACCCGAACTCTTACCTAACACATCCAATGTTTATGTATCACCCGGGACACCCCCCCCCTTCCGGGCCCCTGCACGCCTTTTCCTTATCTTAGGTTCGTGCATGTCATCGTGGAGCACCGGCCGGGGCCGCATGTTCGCCTTGCGTAGCCGATGACGGAAAGGTTCCTGCCATGAGCGAAGCCAAAGATGGACGGGGAAAGTGATGGTGAGGACGGGCACATTTAACATGGCAGGAAGCAGCCCAGCAAGGAGATTTCTGTCAGTGGCGCGGCCTGGAGGAATGCATCACGGCTCCGTCTGACTACAGCCTCTTCCACGCCGCCATCTGAAGCCTGCTTTACTTTTCCGCATCCCTTTGCTTCTCTCTACCTAAGATGGTGGCAGCACGATCTTAATAATACCTACTTCCCTCTCGAGTATCATTATAACCTGTCATCTCTCTTCCACCTCGCGGAAACGCCAGTATCTTCCTCGACCAGCACGATGCGATCCTCGACCCGAGGGGAACAGCAGCCCTTGAAGCGTGATCCTCTGGAGAAGATCGCCCACGATGGCGCCGTTGACGACGATGACAACAACGAAGGTCCTCCGAGACCCCGTCCGAAGAGCGACTACAAATTTGTATCCAAGTGGTGGCACGACGAGTATCGCCTAGTCGTTGTCTGCGTTGCCGCAGCCATTGCACTAGGCATCGTCTTCCAACACTACGACAAACAAATAGTTCCTAGGTTATGGTTGAACATAGATTTCGATGTCATCATTGTCGCCATGTTCACCTGTGTTCGTGTGGCCATGAGCGGTATCGTCGAGTCTTGTATCAGCCAGGCCGCCTGGATTTGGGTGTCACAAGCCCGGCAGGCCCGCGAAAAAGACATGCTCGCCAGATTGTCGGATTTCAAGATTTACGATGAAGCTTCGCGCGGGCTCTAGGGAAGCATTTGTCTCATTTGGCGCTTGCGAGGAAGGTAATTGCAGCATTCTACCTGTCCCTGTCCTTGCTCCCCCACGTCATCTTCGCCATTCAGATCCTCATCAACGCCACGTCTTCTGGGCAGTAATCATTCAAGATACTAACCACGGTGCTTAGGCACCTCGCATGTATCGGCGCGCTGATTGTTATCTTGGTTCATGGTCTCGAGGCCGTCTCGCAACAACTGTATCGTTACGAGAGCAAACCATGGCCAGATCGTGGTACCACGGGCTCAGCTGATGGACCTTCGCCTCCGCCGAGAAGTGACCACTGGGACTATACAGTCGATCGGGGCATTGATCCGCGTAAGAAGTGACCGGTTCCATCTTAAGCAGATACGTAAATGGCTAACCAATGGTAGTGCCGAGTGTCAACGTGTCCACGAAAGCCGCCGTTTACAGCGGCATCCTATCCGTCGATGTGGTGAAGCTAGACATTCCATGCGCCTCTGTCAACTGCGCCTGGCCGAAGACCCCAACGCTTGCGGTGTGCGGCGAATGCAACTCAATGGACGTCGAACCCATGTGCACAGATAAGTCACAATCGTGTATGTACACGATGCCCTCGGGCACATGGCTCGAAGTTTCCCAACAAGCACCAAGCACGGAACGGTTCAAGGTGACTGCGTCGCCCGGTATATATCATCATCTGAATTCGACGGATCGCACGTACATCTCCGTGTTCGACATGCTGTGGGTGATGAAGAATCGAAGATCAACCACCATCATCGGTCAAGAGTGCGCGCTGTGGTTCTGCATGCAGTCCTACAATTTCACAGTAAACGAGAGCAACCTCACTCAGAAGCTTCTCTACACTTGGAACACGACACGATTCGAGCGAGCCAACACGGCGCATCTTGACGAGTATGTTTTTATTGACGTACCTTCTAGTATGAACGCCCAACGGTCCCGATACAGCATTACCAGGCGAGCACTGGCAGCGCTGCAAAGATTCTTTGATCCCTTGGTCGAGGGCACGTACGAAAAACAGTACACCATCATCAATTTCTCGTCGGAATGGGTCGAGGGGATGTACAGCGCCCGGTGGAACCTCCCCGAATGGATGAGTCGACTCAGCACCAGTCTTACAAACGAAGTCAGACTGCACGGCGAAGATCGGAAGAAGAACAGAAGCCGGTACGCAGGCTCAGGGGAGACGATTGAGCAGGTTATCTATGTCGATTGGATGTAGTTGATCTTTCCGACCGGCTTGATTGTCATGAGCGTTTACTACCTCACCCACACCATCATCAGAGGCGCCCGCGATGGTATCTCGGTCTGGAAGAGCGACTCGCTGCCGATGCTGTTCTGTCGAATTGATCCCTCGATTCTGCTGCAGGTTGGCGATGGAATGGACATGCCAAATGGATTGGACAAGCGCGTCGGGGAGGTGAAGGTGTGCTTGCTGAGAGAGGAAGACGGTGATTGGGTCTTTAAGTCGATCGAGAGCGAAGAATCCTCGTCGGATTCCGATTCTGACGGGCGGGCATCGCGGTGGTCCCGGCATTGAGCCTACAATAGATTGCATTGGTACATCAGCTCGTCGAACCTAGAACGGAACGGCAGAGGAGCTGAAGCAGTCAATATGACGGAATGCATCTTTGAATTCCGCGTTGGTGTGGTACGGTGTGGTTCTCTACGGAAATGTTCCGATGTCCGGGGTCCGGGGGTCCGGGGACGCTGACGCACTATTATGTATGTACTTTATTTAAAGGTAATGACTCGACTTGCAGCGTCACGGTCAGTTGGAGAGCATTACATGGCGTCCCATAGGCTTTCGGCGCCGAGCTTGTGTGGGGCATGCTGGGATATCTCCTCTCGAGACTGCCGAGGTCGCCTGGTGTCATCGACGAACGGTTTCCTGACTCTCATTTGCTCTGTCAAGTCGTCAACTCCCACCCTCCACTAGTGACTACCCAACCTCGGCGCGCCTCTTCAAGATCGAGCCTCCAGTTCGTCATGTTGATTAGTGTTTTGCCAAGGGCACATGGATATGCGAGTCAGCACATAAAAAGCCGTACAGTTCCGATCAATCCGATTTCAATGAACCATGCCGCCGGAGCAACGGGCACGGGGAATAGCTTCCCCCAGGAGGCCGGCCGCGAGCTGCTTACCCCAGGCTCCGTATCCACCGTCCCTTGATATCCGCGGACATCTAGCGTCAAAGGATCGTCGAAGGCTTCCAGACCCCCAGATTTGGTCTCCAGACCTCCCATGCTGGTTCCCCTCTTCCCCACACCCCGCAAACTGCTTTCCGTACCGGCGTACCCGTCGCTGTCTGTCCTCCGTCTTCGGTTCACCCTGATCTGGGAACTTCAACTTTTTCCCATCTTCTCGTGCTTCTTTGGCCCGTAGACGACACCGATAGACGAACTTCACCTCGGTCAGCACCTGTCGTCTCCGCGTTACCCCAAGCGAACACATTTCTCGACCAGCCAAAAACCCACACCATGGCTTCTGAGGTTACAGCTCTCGAATCTTCCAAACCCAAATCGCAAAACAAGACCCGGAAGCGCGCTCCCAAAGCGTGTTTGTCGTGTCGCTCTCGCAAAGTTCGATGCGATGTCTCACAACGCGGTCGTCCATGTATGAACTGCTATCTCGACAGCGAGACTTGTGTCGTTATCGGAAGGGCTTCGAGGTTGTGCGTGTGAAGACGCATCATACCCTCATCGTCGACATCTTACTGACTTATGAACCCAGTCGCAAAGCTCAGCAGAGAGACGATGCCGCGAATGCGGACAATGCGGAAGCAGAAGCATCCTTCTCACCGTATGCTCCCGAAGCAGGAGAGCACAGCCATGACATCGATCCGATTGCACCGGCGAGCAATGGTGGCATTTCAATACCTTTGACAGAGCCACAGGCCCAGCCTCAGACGCATGACCACGCCCACAACGATCATTCGTCGCCATCGGCTACCGGGAATGGCCGACAGAGGAGCCCGGCGGTGCAGAAGAAGAAGAGCTGTCGTCATGAGCATGCCGGGCATGGGCAGCATGCTAAACCTTCTGCGACGACAAGATCGAGCTTCGAACCGCTCATGGCCAACTCCATGCCTCTCAATGGCTCGGACACGTCGCACCTGTCCAACGACTCGAAGCATCTCAACCTGGATGTCACGTACTCGTTCTACCCATTCCTCACCCTCGGGAATCTCCACAACATCCCGCCCCAGGACGTCAACTTCCTTGAGCTTCAGGGCTGCCTGAGAATACCGACTCGAATTATTCTAGACGAGTTCGTACAGCAGTACTTCCTGCATGTTCATCCGCTCCTGCCAATGCTCAATGAAGGGGACTTCTGGGACGTATACTGCATGAACCCGGTCAACTTCTCAAGCGATAGGCTTTCCCTGCTTCTCTTCCAGGCTATGCTTTTCGCCTCGTGCAATGTGAGGTTTCCAGTGCAACACGCGTCGTGATTCTCCGCTGAACATGTTTCCAGTTTGTCTCTCGTCAGACCATCAAGACGCTGGGCTTTAGCACGATCCGCGCCGCCCGCGCCGCTTTCTACAGACGCGCAAAACTCCTGTACGATCTCGAGTCCGAGTCCTCACCGCTCGCAATCTCACAAGCCGCCCTCCTCCTCTCCTTCTGGTCCCCTCCATCCTCACCCGCTCTGCGCAAGTCCAACACCGCCTGGCTGGCCATCGCCATTCAAAACGCAAAGACTGTCGAGGCCCATCACTACGCTACTCGGACAGCCCCGCCCAAGAAGCGCAACCTTCTCAAGAGACTCTGGTGGTCTTGCATCATTCGCGATCGCATCGTCGGCCTAGGCATGCGTCGGGGCGTGCAAATCACCCGTAGCCATTTCGACTTCGATTCCAACGGCATCCTCGGCTACTCTGATTTGTCGGATGAGGTTGAGAGGAGTCGGGTGTACAACCCGGGCACGAAGCGTTGTCTCGCCGAGATTCTGGAGCAGCTCGTCGAGCTATGCGTCGTCCTGACGGATATCCTGATCTTGGTGTTTCCGCTGGACGATAGTCCTGGCTGGGGTCGTGAGATGCGCGCCGAGGAGCAGGATCGAGTTCGTGGTTGCAAGATGGCACTACGTAGGTGGTACAAGGGCGCGACGTTGAGATTCCCCATGTTCGGAGGGGGATCCGTCGCAAGGATGAAATCTCCCGGGAACGAGTTCCAGCATGACTCCGTAATATTGTACACCAACTTGATGTACATGTACTATCAGTAAGTGTGAAAAAAGATCGACTGCCCTACGATGTCCAGGGGCTAACATACAACCAGCTCATCTCGCGTAGTCCTCAGCCACCACGAAGTCCTCCATCTCGCAATCACAGCCGCTGCGCCCTCATTCAGCGCAATCCCCACGCCGGACCTTGTTATCATCGGCGAGAACCGGCATGAGTTACAAGACGCGGCTTCGGGCGTCACGGAGTGTCTGAAGGAGCTCATCCATCTCAGGCTCGCGCGCTGGCTACCGATTAGCGCAGTCGCTTGTACCGCTCTGCCCCTGGTACTTCACATTCTCGACGTCAAGCTCTCGGCGGCCTCGCGCTCTTTCGACCCGAACACACAGTCTGCTCTGAAGCAGCATCGCCTCAACATCCTCATCGAAGCCATGAAAACGTACCAGCCGCAGTACGACGGCGTCGACTGGGTCAGCGAGACGATTCGGCACATCGTGAACCTCGCGCAACTGAACTCGCCACCCGGAGAGCCCGCGAACGCGAACGAAGGCGGTGCAGTCATTGCAGATTGGACGGATATCCTCGCGTCTCAGCCCAGCTCATATCTCCGTCTGGCCTTGACGATGGATCTCTCGCTGAGCAAAGGACGGTTGCCCGAAGACGGCGATTTCCCCGTCAGCATTCGAGGTCTTTTCACGGGCGGCTTCAACCCCATCAAGATGCTCCTCGAGAGGAAACGCGCCGAGGGCAGAGCCGGTTCCGGTGTTCTGGGCGTCAGCTCCTTCGCGCCGATGATGGACTCGGAGAGCGGCACGACGAGGCCTAATCTCTTCCGCATGCGGCGGCCCGGGACCGTAACATCCATTCTTTCGGACGAGGACACCAATTCGCTCGCCTCGGCACGTGGGCATAGCCAAGACAGCGCGACGGACGGCACATCTCCGCGCACCGGAGCGGACCATCAGCTTAACAGTGGATACGTGAACATGGCAGATCGGCCTCCGTCGGAAGGCATCGACGGACTGGCGGCGGAAGTCCTCGCGGCATTTCCGCTCGATGATTCGCCGGTCAGCATGGATGGCGACTTTGACGGCATGTACTTTGATGGTATGCCGGGGCACGATGGACCCAACGGATGGATTGACACCGCGTGGGGTGAGCTCACGCACGCTGAGGATAAGTCGGACCGGGATACGGCGAGGTTTCTGCTTGAGGCTTTGAGGGAGGGAGATTTGGCTGAGTGTGCTGCTTGATGTGTGAATATAGGTAATGACTGAAATGATGAGACCGACTCCCGACGTAGAGCACGTCGCAAGAATATCAGTTTCCCCTTCGCCATTCTGGTAGCTTGTCCCCTTGGCTCCGCTATACTTCCCCGCATGCTTACCAGATCCACCCCATCGGCCAGGACAGCCAGGTCGAAGGCAAGCCAGTTGATAGAGTCCGGCGAACCGTCTGGGGAAGTAAAGTCTGGGGAAAGGCAGCATTCCCCCGCAAACGGGGGGGGGGGGGGTAACTTGAACCCCAGATCATCCAGCCCCACAAACTGCCGTTCCCCGGAGCTAGCTAATTACCGAAAGTCAAGACCGGTGGATCGTGGTTGGATATGCGAGTCAAGCGGCGTGTTGAGTTGACATAGACGAGACATGGAAATGAAAGGCTTGAAATCATGAGGTACATAAAGCACGACGTGGGCGGCTGAGGCTACGACAACCTGCTCTCACCAGGCTATCCCATTCCTCTAGCAACCAAGCATCGCCCTGATTCGAACTTGCGCCATGGCGGACGTCGAAAAAGATGCTTCATTTGCACACGAGTTCTTACAGGAGGATGTGTCTCATGAGCAGAAACTAGGCGTGGATGCCTACGCCAGGCCCGACATTGTAAGCTCCCTTTGTCCGGAGGAATACCACAGAGGTGGCAGAAAGAAAACTCTCATTAGTGGACATCGTCATCCTACCTACGCTGTTAATTACATACATTTTGAACTGTCTCGATCGGAAAAACATTGCCACGGCGAAGTTGGCAGGGATCATGGAAGACTCACACCTTTCTGAGACGCAGTACCAGACTTGCGTGTCGATTCTCTTCGTGGGGTACAGTAAGTCTCGCAAGACTACAGCCTCTTTTCATCAGACAGTCAGCCAAGACATGCGAGTCACCATGCGAATCCCATCCAACATGGTTCTCGGCAAGATCAAGCTTCCCGGCGCCCAATTCTACCTTTCAATCTTCTACAATCGGAAACAATACGCGTTCCGCACAGCGCTCTTCTACTCGGGATCGCAACTCGGCAACGCGTTCGGCGGACTTACTCGCCACTACGATTCTCAAGTTGGACGGCAGATTTGGCCTCGAAGGCTGGAGATGGGTAGTCAGGTGCTCTGGTATCAAGAACGAGAAAGACTACCGCAAGCTCACGGGTACGCAGCTCTTTCTAGTTGAAGGCGTCGTCACAGCCGGCCTCGCAATCATCTTCGCCTTCATCCTCCCCAACTCCCCAGACAGCCTCAGAAGCCTCGCCGTTCGCGACCCCCAAAACGTGGCTCATGCTCGCGGCGCTGGAACTACGTCTTCACCTCGGCCGGCGACACCAAATTTTTCTCCCCCGTCGTCGCGACGCTGGGGTACTCTCGCACCGGTCACCTTTGCGCCGACGGCCCCGCCGTTCGTGCTGCGCTGCTTCACGATGTTGGCGAACGGGTTCCGTTCCGAACGGTTGTCCTGGATTACGAGCACTCTGACTCAACCGGTCGCTAAGAGAGCTGCGGCTATCGCGCTGATCATTCCGGTCTGCAGTTCCCCGAATGCCTGGACGCCGCATCTGTACAATGGTGCGCCGAGGTATTTTGCTGCGTTCATTGTCAACTTGGTCGCTGCTGGTGCTGCTGTTCTAATTGCGACGGGCACACGCGTCCATTTGCGAAGGGAGAACCGGAAGATGGATGACGGCAAGCCGCTGGGGAAGAGCGGACCAACGGCTGCGCAACAAGCGAGTGGGGCTTCAGATCCATACTATGATAGAGAACCGAGCCAGGAACTTGGTGAGATGGTTCCAGAGATCGGTTGAAGAGATGCCTGCTACTGCATATTGCTTTGCCGAGTCGCGATATTCTGGGGTCAGGACGTGTGGTGGGTTGTGAGTAATAATCAGAGAGTGACTGACGCTTCTGCCTACCCGTATCTCAAGCAATATCAAATCATCACCGGCGATTGCGAAGGCACCGCTTGGATTGACGACGGTGATGTCGAGTGAGTGTGTGAACTGGTGATGATGCAGGTGATCTCTCGCAGGACGAGTGCGTCTTGGCTAACGACGAGGACATCATCCCGACGAGCTGCCGCCTCACTGCCAACGCAGACTTTTTCTCGGCCGCAGCAACGGTGCACTATGCTCGCCTTGCTCGAATACTGGGTATGATACAGAGGAAAATTTATAGGCTGTGGCTCGAAATAGCTGCATCACACACAGCTGCATCAGGCTGCTATCAATTTCGAGAGGAGTCTGCTGGACTGGCAAGACAACCTCCCACCGTATCTCAACTACGCTGCCTCACTTCCTTCAGCTCTGTCGACGATGACCCAAAGACAGAAGTGTACATTGGAGCCGATGTTCGCGCACGCAAGCAATCTACTCTATCGGCCTTTCATCCGTTACTCGATGGACCCATCCACCAAAGCCGTCTCCAGGCTTCAGCAATGGGTCGAGCGATGCCATGACAGGTCCATTGCGGCGGCCAAGATGGTTGCCAAAACCTGTCGGTACCTTTGCCAAAGAGGCTTGTTTTCGAGTGTTTTCTGGTTGGTGAATTAGATGCAGTTCGCAGCCGTCGGTACGCTGTACATGTACTCTCACCTATGGCCCGAGGCAACTCACTTTAGTGATATGGCAGATGATGCAGCAGCCGAATTTCCTGTTGGTTTGGAAGGAGATCTTGTGGGACGGCGATACTCCGAGATGTTGGGCGAATTGCGGGAGGTAACGGCCAAGTCCACCGCAACGCCGTCGATGGGGAAGGACCTGCTTGCGAGGGCATGCACCGTTGATGAGTTGCCGGCATTCGATGCTTCACTTATGGACTTTGGAGACTCGTCCTCGAATCTTTTCTTCGATTCGAATGCTTTGGATGAGTATGTAGCCGACGACGGTAGATGGTGTTGACTCTTCCAGAGGTGCCACCTAGTACCCGCGTGTTTGTGTGCGGGGCGCATGTTACTCGGCAGGCAGAGCTCAGGATACATGATCATGCTGCGTATGTCGGATCAGCCAGTTACTCAAGATGCCCGAAGCGGTACGCTTCCGCAGAATTGTCCAACAACAATCGCCATTAGCCGGCTTCGTGTCGATCTCCCGGGGGAAGCTACAGGTATTGCCCGATTAGGAAATTATGTCTTCCCCGGGAACCGACCCCGCCCCCGCCTCCGGGCCCCCCGCCTCCGGGTCATAGTTCGGGGAGCACTGCTATTTCCCACATACGGCAATGTCGCATCGAAGGGGAGCGGGCGCCGGGGCTTCGCTCGTCGCCGACGTCCGGTCCTCCGGAGAATCGGTCCTCCGGGGAATGCGGGGACTCGGGCGATCGGCGTTGTGGAGATCTCGGGGCCTGCGCCGTCCGCTGCGGCGGGCTTGTCGCTGTAGTCTCACTTGGGTCCGCCATCTGATTCAAAACCCAATCCTACGGGACAAAGAAACGTGACATGAAAATAGCAGACGTTTGCATTTGGGTTTAGGAGACGGGGGCGGGGTTTTATAATCGACCATCGTACGCGAGCTGGAACCCCGCTCCTTCACAGTGTCGACTCTTTTTCGGGTGCATGTGTCGCTGCGGCGCATGCAGAACCAAGAAGGTTACTTTGGGAACAAACCCCCTGATATTGAGCGTGGAGTTGCGTGTTTGTTATTGCATGTCATCTGCATATTCTGGAAGTAAATGACAAGTCATACCCACTGCATTCACCGGAAAGCTGTACCCTAAGCCGCCACTGCCAAGTGCACGCCTGCTGTCGTCGATTCAACGGAATGTGAGCATCGTTAGGGTTAGAGATCAAAAGGCATCATTGCGGATAACTAACTTACTAATCAAGCTGGATTCAGGAAGCGCCTTTATATGCAAAAACAAATAACTCAAAGCGCCGTCCGCACCCCTTCTTGCACCCTCTGCGTTCACCTCCCGTTGCCACTGTCCAATTCACCTGCCCATGACAGGTCGAACTTACTTCTAGTAATTCCACTTGCTGGCATCAAACCCACCGCAGTAGCCGCAGCTGCATTCAAACCCATACTTGTAGTACAACACTGAAGGGTCTTTGCCGTAAGAAATGGTCAGCTCCGACCCCTTCTCAATCTCCCAGTCCCGGACGGTGAAAACCAGGACCTCGTCGTCCGTCTCGTACTTGTATTGGATCTTCGGCTGACACGAGTGGTTGAAGCGCGCCGCGACGGGAAAGAGACCGGCGACGTCGTAGCACGCACCCGGCATCTTCTTACGAGCCAGGGCTGCATCCTTGGGATACCTGGAAGCGAATCTGTGCGAAGTTGTCAGCAAGCATCGTCAGTACTACGCCTTATACACAAGACTCACGCATTGGTGCACCAGATTGCTTCAGCCTCAGTTTCCCCGTCCCGACCGTGAAACGCGTGGAGGTCATTCGCGACCTTCTTCTCGTCCTCCGGCAAGCCCTCGACACAAGCCTGGACCTCCTCGTGAGTTGCGTGGTAGAGCGCCTTCTCGACCAGGATTTTGTCGCCCTCGCAAAGTTTCTTCTTTGCAAACGCACCCCAGCCGGCGACCGAAGACCGTCGGATTTCAAAGAAGTCATTGGCGAAGATCAATGTTCTCTCCTCCAGAAGGCCATCTTCGCCGTCTGCCTCTAAGTACCGCAGGAGAGGGCGCTCAGCTGGCACCACACGCTCAAGGTCAGGGCCAAATCCGAAGCTAGCGAACGAGCGTTAGTATGGTCATCCAACGTGAACGTCGCCCAGACTCACTTCGGTGCGGACGAAATGGTTGGTTCGTCTGATGAAGAGATTCCACTTGCATATCCCTCATCCGTGTGATCGGTGTGGTAGGGAGAAACCGGATCAGTGTTGCCTTCCAGACACGACTCGTCGCTTTCATTGCCGCAGTCATCCTCGTCCGGTTCGCCTCCAACAATGATGTTTCTCAGAACTGGTCCCGTCTTCCACGTCATGTACTTGATAGGAAGAGGCGGGAGTCTCGGCGTGACAGCTTCCTGGAAGACTTGGAAATCTTCCTTGAGGTCCTGGGTTTGTTAGCTACATTCCCAAGTTCAAATGCAGGGGCAGACCAGCCTTCGGTCTCATGTTCACATGGGCTTCGATGAGCTCGTTGACCCTGGCCGCCTCAACTCCTAACGGAAGCAAGGCCTCTAGCTCGAGAGATTGGATCTTGCCCATGGGCAAACTCGCCATACGGCCGGTGTAGCCATTGTGAACAGGCCCCGGGTTGTCAACCATCTCGGCGCCGTTCTTGTCCATGCTTGATGAGCCCACTTCCGTGGATTCTTGGGTAAACTCTGCAACGCGGGGAACTTCGCAAACGACTGATAGAGCTGGTGTTTATGGGAGAGCGGACGGGTTCTCGTTAAGTACGCTTCCGTTTGTCGGGAGATCGGTAATGATGCTGATAGTGCCTAAAGAAAGATGCGCCCTAGTTTTGCTCATCGTTAGCAAACAAGCTCCAAGCCAACATGTCTTCAACGACGAAATTCTCCAGACGAACCTAGTTGTCTAAAGTGAAGGAAGGTGATAGGGGGATGGATCCAGGAATGAGGAGCGAGCGTAGAATAATAAACGTTAGGTTTGGAATGAAAGAGTGCTGCAGCTGCCCGTTCTCCTCTTCATGACCGCCCTTGACGAATGTGCAAACGGACTGAGCTGTGGATATTGAAGGTCGCTGTTGCCCTTGTCTGCTTTGATGCCGTCGTCGTCGTCGTCGTCGCTGCCTTGGCTCGAAGCTCAGTATCAAGTTGCCGACAGACAAGATTCTCAGGCTCTATTGGCAATGATCACCGTTGGTGGTAGCTGTCTTTCGGAGGAAGATTTGCCTCCCTTCAGAGTCTTAAATTCTCATTAACTCGTAGCTGCTTCGTGCTTTTCAACCTGCGAACTCTCGAATTCCTAAGTAAGGACTTAGCGGCGGAAAGGGTGCCGGGAAGCCACGATTCTGTTGTTTGTTAAATAGGATGCTAATAATAGATACTTCTTGCGGCTAAGTAACGAGAGAAAGTTTTACGCAGAATATAGAGAAAAGAAAGGCTGGTCAAATAGAAAAAATCTGGCGTGTAGCGGATAAGAGAGTTTACCGTGGGGGGGATAACGGTTAAGTACACCTAAGTGTGTACTTAAGAAGAAGCAAGCTAGTTAAACTCCTATACTTTATAAACCTAGGTTATAATTACTTTATAAATAAATAAATAATATATTAAGTCTAATAAGTAAGAGCTTCGTTAATAGAGAAAATAAATATAAATATATGAGTATTCCTTTCGTTGTTAGTATTTTATCAATATGTTTATACAGTTAGAAACTTAAGGTACTGTAGGTAAGTTGAGGTAAATCGAGTAATTTCACGGTTTTCTTTTTGCTTATCGTGAGGGTGTTATTACCAGTGATCAATAGTGACTAGAGGCTGATAGTATTCCGCTAGCCTTCTCCTTACTTGGTTCGTTGGCTTTGGCCGGTCTGTATGCGACTTATTAGCAGCAGCCTAGTAGGAAGCTCTCATCGTTGTGGGTAAAATAGGTTCCAGACCTCGCAACCTTTCTTCAACTCCCGTCAAACCTGCTGCTCTCCTAGTATTGCATCATGAATAATTATCAGTTCGTTTCGCTAAGCTCGGGACAGGCGGGTGTGAACTTAAGCAACAGACGCCTTGGATGCGGGAGCGACAACCAGTCCAGGCGAAGAGGACGATCCTTCAACGGGATTGTGATCTTGATGCTCGGAGGTGTCGACGGTATGAACTTCCTTCACAGGAGGAGGACTTGAGAACGCACCGATCTTGCGAGAGTACACGCCCTGATAACCGACTCTGGGCAGACGAACGATGCACACCTGGGAGATGATTCCCTCATCCACGCGGGACTTCGAAAATAGGTGAGAGATCACTATCATCACCTTGGTCATAGCTACAACCTCATCCTGAGCCCCAACCGCGAGGCGCAGCATTACATTTCACGAGTTATGGATGGTGGTTACGAATTTCCCGCATCAAAAGATCTGCGCAGCGTACGTGGGAAGGTAAGATGTGTGAGGCAGACACCTATCCGACGCGGGTCGGTCGGGCGCTTATGGCAGTCTCCATGCGTGAACACAATGGCAACTACACCAATCACCTTGCCTAAGTCTGGATGAAGCGGAAGAATATTCGAATTCGCGTAAATAATCTTGTAGCAGCCCAAGTGATGATCTAATCCACGAGGAATCGTGAGAAACGGAAGGCCCTAGACAGAACAGCGTGCTCATCTAGGATGCTTGAGCAGTAAGTTGTCTCTGTCTGCCGAATCAAAGTATCGCGTTATAATCCCATTTAAATCAGCTAGAAATTCCGGACGAATTATTTTACAAGAGCCCAGGCCTCCTACTGAAGGGCCCTTACGCTGCATTTGTGCTGCATTCAATGCCAAGCCGACTGGAGTGGTTGCATGCAGACTCCATGACCTCTTTCGACGGGAGCAACACATCGAGAAACATCACGTACTTGCAAGCTTCCAATAACCCTTTTCCAATAGAAGAAACTCATACGCTGCGGATTCCTTCCTAATCACCCCTGAGAACGGTGATGGAGTTATTGAGGCAATCGGCACGCAGTCTCGCGCAACAACATATTTAAAATGTCCCTCCCTCGCAATAAGATGATTCCACCTGTCGATGAGAATGCAAGGGATTGGTGTGTGGTGTTTTTAGGTATTTCCGTTCACTGACTGCTGAGGGCTGAGGATCACCGCCTCCCAAGGGGGGGGAGTTGAAACCAAGACACCCCACCGTCATCGACTGCTGCTTTTGGATGACTTTCTCCCTCTCGACCAACGGAATGTCCAGCCACAAAAGTATCATAAGCAGAACGCGGGTTGATCGCTGTCCAGTCAATTTCCCATACTGCTTTGCCATGCCATCTTCCCATTTCTTTTCCGAGAACCTGGGTAGCTGAGAAACTTTCCAAAAAGGCAACATCAACTCTGCATCGCCAACATGATGCAAACTCCAATATCGGGCATCTCTGCCAACAGGAGATACCTCTCCATCTTCTTTGCCGGGGCCATTGTCCTTCTCTTGGTTGCCGCGTTTCGCATATCGCGCGATGATGGTTCGGATGTGAGCAAGCCATCTACAATATGGAACAAGCATGTACACCCAATCACACGGACCAAGACCAACCTTCGAGATACTGCCATTCTAACTATGTTCTCATAGCGCCGCAAATGCAGGTCATCCGGTGATGCCATTATCGTCAAGCCATCGCGGAAAGAAGCACGACGACCGGCCTAGTTTCGCCGATTTGGCCGCCGACTCAGGCACGGATAAGGTGACGATGCACAACTACGGGCTTCTGTACGACAAGCATCTTCCGGCCTTCCGAGACTCGCCGGTCAAAATGCTTGAGATTGGTCTCGGGTGCGGGTTGGTAGGTCGACTATTCTTTCCCTGGCAACCAGCCTCGTGCTCACAGCGTCTTCGCGGCAGCCCTATGCTCCCGGCGCTTCATACGATACCTGGATTCAGTATTTCGAGGACCTCGAGCTCAACATCATTGAGCAGGATGAACAGTGTGGCAAAGTCTGGGCTACGAAGCACCCAGCCGCAAAGGTTTTCTTCGGGGATCCTTCGTCGGTGGGTTTCCTCCAGGACACCGGAAGCAAGATCACGTCCGACCGCTTGCTGGACATCATCGTCGATGACGGCGGCCATACCATGAATCAGCAAGAAGTCAGTCTGAAGGAGCTATGGAAATACGTTCGTCCCGGCGGCATCTACATCGCCGAGGACTTGCATACCAGCTATCTATCCACGCACGACGGCGACCCGACCAGGTTCAACACGACTAAACGTACCTTTATGCGTTTCGTGTACGAATTAATCGACGACTACATGAGCGTGCCGGCTTTGACGAACGAGATCGAGCTGCAAGCCAGCGGTCAAAAGCATATGTTCTCTCACGAGATCTCGAGTATCGAGTGCATGGAGGCGATGTGCGTCTTCATGAAGAAGGAAGTGGGAGCGCGATGATGCTGTTGGTTCGTACATTACCACTAAGCAGTGCGTGTGGAGTAGATGGCAGAGGGGAACGGTTCGGACGTTTGTAACGAAATTCGAGATTCGGTGGACGAGGGAGATAATACCAACGCTCACTACCCTTCCTTGGGAGCATCAACCGTTTGCTTCATGCTTTGCGCCAGTCCAACTTCGTCGAGAAAGTCCGTCGGAGTGCCCGGCGAAGGTCACAACCACCCGGAAGAACAGAGGATTCGGTGTCGCTGCCTTCGGAACATAACCCGGCAGCATAAAAAGTGCCGCACGAGGATGAGAGAGAGGTCAGTGCTCGGACTCATTGTTCCCAGCAACCAGTTCTTATCGCGCCGCCGCCCGAACCAGCGGACCATTCGATGGCTGTCCGCCGACAACAATGAGAGGAAACATCTCTTTTCAAACAAAGGCCACTATATGGCGAGGAATAGGGAATTTCGTCCCAGAACGTCAGACACGATTACACAATCGCCAGCAATCGGAGAGCAAGCGCCGGCAACGGTCGTTGAAACGCGGCCACTGACCGCCGTTTGTCCAACGACCTTCTCCGTGGCTTTGACGTCGTCTCAGGTCCTGCGTCTTCACGTCGGGCGCGAATTCAGTTTTGGAACAGACGCAGCGAAGGGCCGTCCCAGAGGTCTGAGTCTGCGCAGCAGCCCAGGTCTCAGGCTTTGCCAAGCTTCGTGGAAGAAAGGAACCCTTCTGGCAGGTGCTTGGCCGCGAACTGACATTCATCGAGTGGTTTGCGACAGGTCCGCTTCCTTTTCCCAACCGTGACCGGGGTTACGGCCATGATGCGTGGATTAGAGGAGCCTACTGGATCCGAGTCTGAACAGGTAGTGAGCTTTGGTTTGCTACTAGAGTTTTTGTGGTTTATTTACCGATTTACAACAAAAAGAGAAGATTATCTTCGGAGCGTTATTCGGCGGGTTTCGTTTCAACCTGTTGGGGCGGTCAGAAGTCTTCGAAGAGATGTTCCGCGCTTCGGCGCTCTGAGCTCCTGCGGGATGATCCATCCAAGCATCAGGTAGCAATGTGTACACTAATCGACGATGTCGATGAAGCTGGGCATCTCCGTACTAAGCCCTGTAGGTAGGGCTTGTTGGAGATGGATGTTGTTCGGAAGTGCGGTGATTGTGGCTCAACCCTGACGGGTTCGTAGGATGCAAACGAGCCACACAGCTGAGGAATTAAGCCACTCTTGAAGAAGAATTTCGTCAGTTTGATGACAAAACAACGCGATTCTCTAAGCTGGAACGGTGAATAGACTTGTCCACTTTTCAGACTCTTGTTGAGGTTACATCTTTCTCCTCCGCACGGCATATTCTTCTGCCCGAGACAACGCTCCGCAGTCTTACTTCAAGATTTGGCTTCCAAGAGAGTTCCTGGCAGCGGTACTACGTAATTACTTTGCCCACAGATGAGAAAGACAACGGCAGCGGTCCGTTCAAACGGACGTTGCCCAAGCCATGGGCCATATCTAGCCACAAGCTTTTCCGGCGCAGCGCGCCGTGGCCCGTGGACAAGGCCCGCCTGCGAACGAGATGACATTTTTACTCGGCAACTTGCAGACGTCCAAACGTTCGAAAACCCGCGGCCACCGGGATGAGCTCCGAGCCCCATGTTTAAGCTTACTGCTATACTTTGGTTTGCAGCCCCTCACGTGGTTCAGCCTCTTTAGCCGCACATCTTCTGGAGAATCACAGGCTTGGGGCAGCGCAGCGTTCTGTTCTTTGCGCCAGCGTGTCCACGTCCGAACATCGGACGTTGGGGAGGCGCGGCAAGACGATTCTCGCCAGCGAACTTGTTGCGGAATTTCACGTCGGAGGGAGTTTCCCTTCGCGGCCGAGAGCAAAGATCAGGCTAAAGGCACATGTCAAGTGGCGGTTCTAATGCAACGTCGAGCTGTCTTGCGCCTGTTGTCATCCTTCCTTCGGCCTTCGTTGCGGGAAGGAAAGACGCAAACCATCAAGATACGACAACCTCGTCATTCTCGAACTATCTTGGCGCAGTGTTGGGAGTAATATACAAGCCATAAAGTTCCCTGCTGCTTTGCCACCCATCTTCAGTTTCATGAGCTTTTTCTTCTACTTACACGTATATAACCCGCTCCCAAGAACCAACTTTCTCTCACGTGCCAGTAGACGCCATTGATATTTTGAGCAATCTCGTCTTTAAGCTATCACATCACCTACCTCCATCCGTGATTTACTCATCACCTTTCATTGCCGTGAGCATTCTTGGCGCTAGAAAGCCGACAATTTACGAGGTGGACTCCTCCGCATTGCATCCTCAACTTGCACCTCCATACTAACACCAGGCTCAGGTCCCCCAATCAGCCAACTTCTGTAACATGGATCACCAAAGCTCTCGCAGCTCGAACCGTCCAGCCTCAAGACCGAATCCGAGGGAACAGGACGTCAACAATAAGCATCAAGGAGGCTCTCGTTACACCACGACAGCGGAAAGTGAGCGAGGGCGTGAAGTCCCCCGAGGCCGCAGCGGCTACAACAGGGTTCGAGATCGCGGCATGTCAACTAAGGGGAGGTCTGGCTACAACTAAACAAAACACACGGTCCGCAATGTTGTTACACAGCCAGACAGGATAGTCTACCTGGCTGCTGTCGTGATCTTGGTTCGTAGAAGGGGGAATAGGCGTTCAAGAGGGAAACTTTTAAATTATGCAAAGCGCGGATTAAATCGGTAAATGGAAGTAAGTATCTAGTGCAACTACAATACACTCGGTATGACAATTCCCAACCTTCCAGAGATTTACGCCAATCAAACCAAAAACCCTCCACCATCGACTCCGGATTTCCTTGATATAGTATTGTCAGACCGTCTGCGCTGGAGTGCTGTAATCCTCGCTGGGGCACTTTCCATCACATCACGCCATCAAGCCAAGCACCAGGTTCCCGAACCCCCATAAAGCAAACGCGCCAGAGCCACATCTTCCATAGTACCTGCCGACATGAGTGCGGCAGTTGCACGGATACCACAACGGCGTGGGTTGCTGCTAGCCTTGACGACTCTCGAAGGATCATCGAGATGTATCATCGCAAAGGGGCTGTTCTCTCACATCTGGGGCAACGGTCGTAGCCTAGATTCGCTCCGACGTTGGGTATGGAGCGCAGCCTTAGGCAGTTGCACACCCACCATTTGGGAGTCCGATTCGTCCAGTTGGCTGGGATTGTTTGTGGCTCTGCCGACTCGATGCTGTTCTCGAGGGGGTAGAAGCCCTCCCTTGCGCCGCAAGGCATGCAGAACCGTCGCGGGGTTACCAGTTGGCATCCTGGCGGGACGACGTTCTGATACGGTCGAAATCTCTTCTCGTGGGGGTATTTGAGAGCATGCTCCGGTGGGTTGGCGCTGAACGCTCCCCGCGGGAGCAATGCGTAGCAGAAGAAGCAGGCCCAGGTCCCGTCCTTGTTGTTGTCAAGTTCCAACATGTGTTCGAGCAAGTTCCTGGTGACAGTCTCATCCGCACCGGAGCCTCGCGTCAGGGTGTCGAACGTTGCGCGCACTAAAGTGCCAGGAGCCTCGTGGCTTGCCATTCTGAGAGTAGCGCCGTCCAAAGTCCGGAAGATGTTGATTCGTTCTTCGGACCCGTGCCGTAGATGCAGAGTCCTCTGCAGCTTGGATTCGATGACTCTCGGATCAGCTCTTACTCGTGCACGGGGTACTCTGGAGACGCGGCGTTGGCTTGGGCGATGGGCGCGCGCATAGGCGTAGTCTCTCCTGTTCGGTGGGGGCATTGCTGGCTCTGATTCATCGTCGACTGCGATGTCATCAGTGTTCGGCCGTTGGTCCCCCTGGGATGACGTCGGGATATGTGGCTGTCGGGACTGATGAGCTTCGTTGCTGGCAGGATGACTGTGTATCTCTCCATTTGCCATCGTGATATAAAACGGTTCGCAACCCGGTCGAGTGGGTGGTCAACTTATTTGAAAGTGCTGTCAGGAGATGATCCATCAACCTGCACCAAAATAATGTGGCTTGGTAAAGAGAGCAAAGATAAAGTATGCAAGACTTGGGCTGGGAAAGATGATGGTGAAGATAGAAGGAAATGGACGAGATGAGGTCGACGATCCAGAGGTTCTTCTTATATGACGGTAGTATCCGGGATATTGGCCGAAGGTGACGGGCTATGATACAAGGCCCTTGCAAGAGGATGGGAGAGAAGAGAACGCCAAGCTAATGGTCAAGAGAAAACCACCCTGATCTTGACGGTCGATGAGGAAGACCCGCACTACGACTGTAATAACATGGACGTGGCCAAGGGAGTGAGTGGTCGAGGTCGAGGAAAGGGCCCCAAACCCTGACGGATACTGTTTCCAGACGCGACAAGCTTGCCAATTTGGAGCCGTCAAGTAACAATGATAACAACCCCCCAGCCTTACCAACTGGCCCCAAGACAGCCCGTCTACGGCGGGTATGCATGGATAAGACACCCAACTAACACGATACTCGCGGATGCCGCCAACGCTACCAACAAAAGCGCGTATGCACAGTTTATCCCCTTTATTGCAACCACCTTCTGCTGGTTGGTGGTATAGACGACCAAGACCCACTCTTTATGCGCCAGTCGCGTCTCTCTATGGGCCATTGTGCAGTCGACAGCGCCCGTAGACCAACTCCGGCTTGGTCCGGGTGGCAGTATCGACAACCTCGAGAGCGCTATAGACTGAGCCACCCCTGCACCCAGCTTAAGTTGGGGCGGGAGACTTTGGCGTGACTGGCTCGAGGGAGAAGAAAAGATCTCTGAATCTCCAGGACCCGGTGGCGGGCGCCGTTGGATCTGGGAGCTTGGGGGCCCAAGGGCGTGGGGATAAGAATGGGAGTGAGAGGGTACGGATACTTCTCCGACTTGCTGGTACTTAGAAATCCCAACTCCCAGGGCAGTGTTCCCAAGTTGCACAACGCGGCCCCATCGTCTTCTTGTCATGTCCCAACAGTTCGGACAGACCATCCCCACGGACTAAGCCCGTCAACCAAGGGCCGGCCATCCCAAGAGCCGGCCATCCCAAGAGCCGGCCATCCCCAGAGGCGAGAGCAAA
Source organism: Colletotrichum euphorbiae (assembly GCA_037178605.1). NCBI lineage: Eukaryota > Fungi > Ascomycota > Sordariomycetes > Glomerellales > Glomerellaceae > Colletotrichum > Colletotrichum euphorbiae. The sequence goes on from JAXCEF010000193.1 coordinate 52,765, forward strand.
ATTATGAGTTATCCACAAGACCATCTTGACAGCAACTTTTGGCGATGATGATGTTGATTGGAAACATCGAATAAGGCTCTACTCGACTTATGAGACAACTTGGGGGACCTGTACTGTTCTCAGCGAGCTGAGCACCCCTGCATCTCCATCTCGCGTATGCCCGCTTAGGTCTCGTGTGGGTATGTGAATCCTACGACATCAAGCATAATCCTTCGGGGTATTCTTGAGGCAGGCGTTTTCCCCGTCTGATGAATCGTGACGGCTCGAAGAGGTTGCTGCATCGGTGAAGGAGCGATAGCCAGCTGCGTCCTGCAAGCTATCTGTGCGACGGTTGACGGCACATTGCGCACGTTGGCGTTCAAGACCATCCCGTCCTCCTTGCGGCAGGTTCTCTCTGCAGCGTTGCATTCGTTACGAGACAGAGAAAAGTAGTGATCCCTGCCGGGTCTGCATGGTTATCACAATAAATAAATTGCTCAGCAGCTCGAATCGCCGGGGGGGATGTCACAGCCTGGTAGCTAGAAAGCAAACCATCTTTTGCGGGTTGATGAACTGGAAAAGGGAGATTGCGTGGTCTGGCCAATGTGACGAGGTGATAGCCACATACGGATAGGATAGTTGAGCAGTAATTACCACGAACCAACCCATTGGGATTTGGGAGAGAATGAAGTTAGCCATTTGTTGGTGCGGTTGCGTCGAGGTCGGCTAAATAAGCCATATTTGTTCTTGATCCCTGTCGGTCTGGTCGAATCTCAACGGTCGCCCGGGGGGGGGGGGGGAGGGGTCTTGTCGCTTGAGGACCAACAAGCTTGTCCTCATTTCGATGGAGACCCTCGGGGGGACCCAGGCTTGCATCCGGCTGGAGATCTCACAACATCGGGACGAATGAGAGGCACTGAGAAGCACCGGAGCGTCGTTCCGGTGTCTGGCGCTCCAGCTCAAGTGGGGTTTACTCTGAGCATTATGTATATCGTCTCCATACCATTCATGCTCCATGTCATCGGGGCAGGAGACTGACTGCGCCGCCACGGGTACGGGCCGCTTGAGACTGAGAGAGAGGAGAGGACCAACCACACCAACTTCGCCAGCGTTGTGCCAGACTCCTCGACGCATCTCACATCATACCAGTACGTTCCCGAGTCTGGGAAAGAGGCGTGAAGTCGTTCTTCGCCGTCCACTGCCATCCCCCTCCTCTAGGTCTGTGCCTCTCCAACAAGCGACGCCCTGCCGTGTATCATGCATGTCCTGTTGGCACCGTCCACCCCTGCGACGCATGTTTGCTTCCTCGTCCTCGAAATGCATTGAAGGGCGTGCGGGCGTAGCTGGCCTCAGGTGGTACTGTACTGCTTGCAGTTGAGCCATGCAGCAGCTTTCATGGTCCACTGTCCAGGATCCTGCCCACCACATCGCCCCTCTCACTCATTCCCCTCCTGCTTGGACAAGGCCGCAAGCATGGGTATGCACACTGGCTCACCGGTTGGACAGGGTTTCGGGTCGACGAGGGTGTTTCTCAGATCTGATCTCTGTGCGAGCTGCTTTCCACGGCCATCGGGTGTGTTGAGTGGTACGAATAACGATGGCAGGATTGGGAAGAAGTGGGGGCCGATGAGGAGGAGAAAACAGTGGCGGCGACAGAGGAAACAGTCCGTTGATATTGAGGTCTTGGCGCGACGTCTGTGATGATGTGCTCTGGTGTTTTTCCGACCCAAGCCATCTTGCGCGAGCATCTCCGACGTGCCCAACGAGACATTAGACGGGCTCTTTCTCAATTCTTGGACCCAGCCGTCAGTCGAAGATGGTGTGCGTCATGAACAATGGTTACTCGCACTGATCCTCAAAGCCATCGTCGTACTGCGTCAGTCAATGCCTGGTCAAGCCACAAGAGGCCGACATGACGCAGAATTCTCCGAACGTCTTTGGGGCCGCAGTTGTCAACGGTCACGTTGCACGCCTCGATGGAGCGGGCCATACCGACATCGCCGTTGGGTGCCAGCCAAATGGGCCGCAGGACCCCTGGCCATGGTCCGAAGACGATCGATGTACAAATTTGCGTTGCAGTGGCACAGCACCAAAAGCGAAACACCCTCCTGTTATCGAGGTCGCCGAGGTGGCCGCCCCTGAGGCTTGGAATGCCAAAATTGGCATTTCGGCGGTCACACAAATGTCATTCTTACCGGGGGGATGATGACTCGTCATATGTCCAAGTGACTGACAAGAGATGGTGTGAGAGACATTGTGAGTTGACCATTGGCATTTCAGCGTCCGTCAGATATCAAAGCAACCAAAGATCAGCATGAGGAACGGCATTCAGGTCTGGAACGGACCGCTGGATGACAAGTCGTCCTACGTGATGGCAGTGCTCGCCGTCTCGGGGAGGTGACGGGGTGACCAGAGTGGCCACTTTCCGACGGGCAGCTGAACAACGCCAGCTCATGAGGTTGCCCACGAGAGATCTGCGAGAGGTCAATATCCGGGTACACGGACCCTTATTTGGGTGATACCATACTCCGTCCCACAGCTGATGAGATTCTCGTCAGATCTCGACGTATCTTCGAGTTTGTCGCCATAGGAGACAACGGTAAAGCTGTTGAAAGGGGCTTTACATGCACGAAAGCTGAACAGCGGCCCGTTACGCTCCTGTCGTTAGCGACGGCCATACCCAGCCTGCGAGTCTCGTGATGCTTTGCGTCGCAGTCTCATTGGTCTCGATCCGACACGTAGCATACGGGGTAGACATGGTTCGGGCAGCGGGCGCCGGAATGCCTGCGCTTCGTTGTAGCAACGTGGTTGCCAACCAGCCTTTGGCTCGGTGTGAGATACTTTGACCAACCATTTTGCGCGCTTCGAGGCAAATGTTCCTGTCGGCCGCTCGACGTTCCGACCAGATGGGGGGCCCAGATGAAGAGACGCACTTTACGAGGCTTCCCAAGGCGCAGGTGCACATATGAACATCGGACCTCTAGCAAACTCGTTCTCAACAAATAATCACCCCGTTACAGAATGCCAGGGTGTGTATCATTGGCATTCGCCTGCCTTGACTGTTGCTGGTAACACAAAGCCGAAGCGCCTCATCCGCACGTCAACGCTACATGCCTACTTGCTTCAGGCCCCGGTCGCGATACATCATGCTTTGGTGTTATGATTCGAAGGACACTCGCAACTTCTGGAGATCTCAAGTTCATCAGGGCTTTTCTGCATGTCAGAAAACAGATGATCTGGACAAAGTGTTTGGTTCATCGGCCTCTCTCGGCAGCTTCCCCGGTCTGATTGCAATCATGGACCAAGCCTGGACTGCAAATTCCTGGCATGGCGGCTCGAGATGGACCATGAGGCGGTGTGTGGCATGTTCTGAATTTGGGAACTACTTCCGGCCCAGTCGTTTTGACGCCGTTGTGAGGGGAGGCCCGAAATCCTTTGCCAGCCCCTCTCGAAGCCTCTCTCGAAACAGCACAGCCATAGGCCGTGTGCATCTTTAACCTGGCAAAAGAAAGATCTTCGCGTCGGTTTCTGTCCATCGATTGATTTGAAAATAAGTGCAGAAGCAAGCCTTGGGTGACGTATGAAGATTGCGATTTGAAGAAATACGATTGGCACGTACGTACCCGAAGCCCAGGAGGGACCCCCAGGCGTGGAAAGGTAACGAAGGAGAACTGAGAACGCCGAAACTTCCATCCAACGTGGAGGGACACGAGGCAAGGCATGGGCAGATGATTTCCTTCTACTGGGACGTCAGGTCTTCGGAGTAGCAAGACCCTCCTACTGGGACGGGTCTTCGTAGTAGCAAGACCCTCGTACGATGGGAAAAAGAGTGTTTGCAGCTGAAGAAAAGGGCCTCCAACCGTTAGCAAGGCCTAGAACGAAAGAGTGGCCGGAGTACCAGGAGCTCTCGCAAGGAGGTTCTTAAAGAAGAGACCATGAAGACGTCTGGTCGTTTAAAGATGACTTTTTTTTTCTTATCACCAACTTCCCTATTCTCTCCGGTACTACAGCTAGGTTCGTGCCAGCTTTCCACCAGCATCACACCGGTTTCCCAGACACACCTGGCACAATCATTGTCATAATCGTTGCCTAATGAAAGGCAGCGGAAAGACAGCTGGTCGAAAACTTATCACGAAGGCTCAGGCAAGATTCATTCATCCTTTCCAGATGCACTGAAGATATATGACGTAGCTTCCATACAGAACATGTGTTAAGCAATGACTCTCCAGCCATGGACCATAAGGGCAGAATCACGCGGCTACCACCGCTGAATCGCCCTCAAGGGTTCGTGTCAAGTTCCTTCCCAAAGGTAGAGACACAAGCTGGGGCCGCACTGGCAGAGGTACGGTGGGAGGAGCCAGCATAGGCTAGCCTGGTGCCGGTGTGCGGGCATCGCCTACAGCGAGCTTTCTCCCGAGATCAACCTTCCCGCCATCAGTGAACAGTGTCGGCGCTGAACAACAGATGTATGACGAGGGCCAGTGGTACTGACCGTCTACCTACGCCAAACGGATTCCATGGCATGACGTAAGCTGATGATGAGTTCACAATATCAACACTCCTCCTCATCAAAGCTGACAGGTTAGAAGAATGTCTCATGCTGGTGTATGTACATGATCATCCTGACAGCGTCAAGTTGGAGTAGAACGGTAGTTGTGAGGTGACACTCGAGACCCTATGGTGGAGTTCAGTTCATATGAAGGCTCCCTTTTCGGACCTGCAGCAGTTGGTATTGTGAAAAGATGCCCAACGGACGTTCATATCTTCTTGGGGCCCAAGATATGGATGCCTTCGTAAGCTCCAGGTGAAGCAGGCCAGGAAATGCCTTCGCCATTCGGGGTATCAAGCTTTTCAAAGAGGTGTTAGCGGCTCGCGGGAGTCCTCAACGCAACATTGTGGATAGAAGAGAGCCTTTCCCCGTCTTGTGCTTCATTCGCCATGATGTTGACGTAGATGCTGAGGCAGAAGCGCAGGCCGTTGAACTTCTCGTGTCTTGGGCCCAAGGGAGGTCCTCGTTGTCCCGTTACTTACTACGATAATGAGCGCATGTCAGGGGAGTGACTGAGCAAAAGAGCCTTCTCGAATTCCCATTAGCAGCCACGCTCAGTTAGCCTTCCTCGTCCACCAATACGACTTTATCAGAAGGACATCACATCCCAACGCCAAGTTCGCCCCCGGAACGTGAAGTCCCACGTCCAGAGGACCAGACGTCCCAGTGGTCGGGCAAAAAGAGGAGAATGAGGCAAGGGAGACAGGCTGAGGAACCTGGTTCCCAGACGCAGCGTTGCGCTGGTCGTGGATACGTCGTCGATGGGGTGAATGCAGATGTCTCCCAAACCGTAACCCGAAGAGAGGGTAAAAAGAGTGCTTACCTCGCTCAACCTCCTTCGATCACAAGATTTCAGAGATGGGGAGGAACACCATTCTCAGGACGGAAAACGCGTTCACGTCTCGCTGACATGGCTAGTTTGGGCCATCACGCAGCCACGCCGGTGGGCAGGCATCGTCGTGAGGTAAAGTAGTCAGTCCCCGGAAGCTGGGACTGGGTCCGGGACAAGCACCCGGTGAGGGACATATCTCGGGAAACCCTTTAAGGAAAGACGACAGTGATGAGAGGTTGCAACGCCGCGGGCTAGCTTCTGAGAGCCGTCGAGGATGGCCAGAAGATCGAGGGCGGCGCCGGAGGTTCCTCCCAGGCGGCTCGTTCGTTGACAAACTGGCGTTGCAGCGAGGAGCGGGAAATGAAGATACAGTTTCTGCTTGTCGTCTTTTGGGAGACGTGACATAAGACCGACCGACCCCTCCTCCTCCTCCATGGTGCGGCTATTCACAGAAGAGATGGCTTTTTCTTGCATTAATTCTTCATAAATCAATGACCTCTCCACGAAGATTGTACGGGCAATTCCTGCCGTCCATCAACATCAGCAAACTTTCATAAATGGCATCTGACTTCGAACTGACTTTGAGCAACTTCATTCCCCCCTCACCTGTCTTTCATGCTTTCTCAGCAGGATCGACTTCTGAGCATGTCCCCTCACTTGGCTTCATGCTTTTGAAGATCGGCTTTCATTATCACGCGGAATGCTAGCCTTTCCGTGTTGTGGTCCCCTCCGGTCGGGATGCGCCCGGCGGGAAGTATAATTCCTTCCGCGAGGTCCGCATCCATATGGATGGATCGTGGGTTTCCAGCTCGTCTAAGGTGGAGAAGGATCATTTCCTGAACTGAGCGTCAATTTTTTTCTCTCTTTTCGTTCAAGGGCCCAGACTGATCTATCCTAGGAGGAACATAAGACAAAACAGGGGACCCCACTTATCAATGCCTCACTCATTATCCCAATATGGTTTATCACAATATGGCTGTTTCCAAATTTGCAAGTCACGCACTAGGATATTACCCCGGGGTCCCCTCGAGCCGATGCTTAACCGTGACCCTAACCGACATCACTTGCCGCGCGAAATCGGTTCAGGAAAGGCGTCTGCGCGGCAAAGCGCTCAACGCTCCAAAAGGAGGTGGGTGGTGTGCCGCTATTGGTACTCAGGAGCACGAACGGCACCCGCAGAAGCGGAATACGTGGAGCGCTTTGGGAGAAGTTCCCTCTCCGCGGACGTCCCTCTGCCTGAGACACCGCGGATAGTTCCGGTCGTCCAGGAAGAACCTTGGACGATGGTTTTCCAGACAGAGATCCAAACTCCACAGGAGATTGGATGATGGCGGCACGGCGTGTTTCAGCGAGCGAAGGGGATCCCCTATGACCCAACAGAAGCAGCTTTGATAGGAATTCGTGCCCGGATTCGCGGAAGAGAGGCAAAGGCAAAAATGCCTAAACTCTAGATCACGTCAATCCGCAAGGTGATCCCGGCTTCGCAATGCTTTTTTTGGGGCTTTCGCAACCGCGGTGCATGGGAGACGCGGTCTTCTCGTCTGCCCAACGCGCGTCCACTGCCTTTCGCGAACATGCCAAGATTATCAAGCCTACCTCAAGTCTATGATACCCTCATGAGCCTATTGAAACGAGAGGGGGGGAAACAGATTCGTTATCGCTCTGATTCGATTCGGGACCTGCATTGTCACGTAGACGGCAAGGACGGCGTGTTTGAAAGGAAGGGAGAGCGCGGACACCAGACACTCGAATGAAGCCGCCGCGCAAGCTGAACCACGTCAACGAGACAGGTACGTACCCCCACTGGTGACTGCCTCCGGTTGAGGCGACTGCCCCAATCGGGAGCCGACGGGCGTCCGAACGCTCATTGGGTGGACGTCATTGGGTGATCAGGGCTCGAGCTCCACTGATTGAGACATACGTACCGTTTCGCGCTATCCCTAAGCTGGAAATTGGCAACGCTGCCGCCCTTGATTTGCTGCGACTCCGAAAAGCTCATCGTCGAGCACGCGCAGAAGGATCCAAGGAATTGTCTCCTTTGAGTGAGACTCGTCAGAATGTAGACGCAGTAGAGTTACCGCGACTCAGCAAGTTTGGGGACTTTTGGCGCCCCCAACCATGCAGTCCTACCTCTTGGATTGTGTAGTCGGTAGTCGTTTAGACCTGTCGATGCCGGCGGTCCCTCATCTCTTATTCGTAGGTTGTGGCATTTCACGGCCCAAGACCTGATGACCGGATCTCACTCGGTCAGCCTGCTTTTTGCTTGTTAATCGATGATGACGTAACTGGGCTCCGTTTCTTACGTTCCTATTCCGGAGCAAAGGTCCTTCATGAGAATCTCTCGCGTCCACTCGTTCGCCGTCTCACCCAGGCCCTGCTACATCTTGTCAATCGTCGTTATCGTGCCACGCAGATCTGGAAACTGCCACGACTGCACCAGCGCAAGCTCCCGCTCGAGTTACGGGCACCGGCACCGCGGCACGCATACGTCGCAGTCGCAGATACGTCGTGGTTGCAGAAGGTAGCGGCGGCAGAGAGAGAGAGGCACTTTGCTCCCGCAGGAAGTGCTGTTTTTTTTGAGTTTCAGACCGCGTGTCTGATCGTTGGGGTCCCCCATCACGTCAGGAAGGGATAAGATTGCGGTCTGCATCTCCGCCACTACACCATTACTCGAACGGGATCAGTGATGCCTTCCTTTCATATTTGTAGAGCCTGTGCCCCCTTCGCTTTCCATCATACGCTTAATGGGAATCAGTGGATTAGCGCTGCTGCCTCTTGTTTTTTTGCGCAACCACACTTTTGAGCAATACACCCAGGTTCCGGCAATTGTTACACTGCAGCCAAGATGCACCGCCGCGCCGAGCAGTCCGATGACTTCAACGGAGATTACCACGACCGTCCAGCTAGGTATCCCGAGGATGAAGCTACCGAGTCGACGCCCCTCTTCGCCGATGACCCACGCCGACCCGGGACAAGCAATGGTCGAACCGACTCGCTTCTCCGTACCGCAAATACTCTCCACGTACCTAAGGTCCACAACCCGGACGTGATTGTCGCCATCTTCTGCGCCGTTGTTCTTGTTGGGTCTGCCGCCGGTGGACTCTGGGTCATCCCCACCACCCGCAAGGTCGAAGACATCGTCTGCCGTCACTACTACGATGTTTTAAGTAACGAAAACATTGACGAGAGCTTGTGTAAGGAGGATGCTATCCAGTCCAAGGTCGCAACAACCTTGGCTGTGTACAGTGCACTGCAAGCCTCCATTGGTGCCATCTGTGCCTTTCCCTGGGGTATCGTGGCTGATCGACTTGGACGCAAATGGGTTTTTTCCTTGACTATCCTTGGAATATCTTTGGACCACGCATGGTTTGCAGCTGTATGTGCATTCCCTCAGTCGCTGCCCCTCGAAACCCTCTGGGTTGGCCCCACGTTGCTGGTCATCGGCGGCGGAAACGCCGTACTCAGTGCGGTTGTCTTCTCGATGCTCGCTGATGTAACGACATCCGAGAACCGGTACGTCGTCCTGTTCGCCCTCCGGCTACCTTGCTGACTTTCACGATAGGGCAAAGAGCTTCATGCGTGTGCATCTATTTTCGATGTTTGGAAACCTATGTGGGCCTGCGTTCGCCGGTTGGATGATGGACAAGACAGGTCCATGGCTTTTGATGGGCGTGGCATACATCGGCTTAGCCTCGCTGACATTTACCATTCATCTCATCCCCGAGACGAAGCCGGCTGCCCAGGTCCCAGATGATCCGATTGAGGACGAATGCGAATCAGTGTCTCCAATGTTGGGTGCTATCCAGCATACGCTTCTGCGGCTAAAGGAGTCGCTGGCTCTCTTCAGATCGCCATCCCTGGTTGTCCTTCTGGTCGCAATGCTCAGCTCGTGTCCGGTGACGTTGCAGTTCATGTCGATATACGCCTCGAAGCGCTTCCATCTGTCGCTCTCGCAGACGGGATATCTGTCGTCATTGTATGGCACTGGGGTTCTTCTCGCTATCGTTCTCATCCTCCCAGCTTTCTCGAAACTACTCGCCTCGCCTAAAACGCCCAAGACACTGCGCATCCCGGACGATCACCAGCGCGATCTTTGCTTAGCTCGTGTGTCGTCGGTAGCGCTGTTGGTAGGATCCCTTAGCATGTCTGCTTCGTCGACCGTGGGATCTTTCATCGGCGGCCTTGCGATTCTGTCCCTGGGAACTGGCTGGGGCAGCTACGTGAGAAGTGTGAGCAGTGTGTTCGTGGACCCGGCGCATCGTACGCGGTTGTTCTCAATCATCTCACTCGTCGAGACTGCCGGACAGGCGTACGCAGAGCCGATGCTGGCGGGCTTATTTAGCTTGGGTATGAAGATGGGAGGACTCTGGATTGGATTGCCCTACATGGGCGTCGCTGCTTTTTGTTTGGTTGCGCTGACTTTACTGCTTATCGTCAGACTGCCACCGTCGGAGGGTAAGACATCTGAAGATGACTATGAAAGTAGCGTTCCTGCTCAACCATGAGCAACAAACTTTTCTTTTTGACGTAAGGACGTGTTTCGCGTCAATGTCCCTATGTTGCCAATACCACATGTAGATTGTTTAGGGCGATGCTTCTTAGAAATAATGTCAATCATTAGACTCTTAGGAACCGCGAGCATTGTTTGGTCTGACCAACCTTTGGAACGTCGTTATTAGTCAGGGACATGGACGGCTTCGCATGCGCCTGCAATGAGTAAGCTGAGGGAGACTGAAATTCTTGACTGAGGTGTGCGCTGCCGCCCATGCATGACCTGACCCTGCAACGATCGTAAGGGCGACCCAATTCGGGGACGAAACACGGCATAACGCTGCCCTGCGCCCCCTGGGGCCGTTTCCCCCGCCAGGATCGACGGGCTTGCCTACTCAAGACTTGGAAGTCTTGCCTCCGAAAACATCTATCCAAAGAGCATGTTAGAATCGGTTCTTCGCAGAGAGCGGTTATGCATTTGAAAGACGTGCCATGGGATGATCGAGGCAATCAGCGTCGCGGACATCGCCGGTCTTCTTGCGGCTGCCACACAGCTCTGTGTCGCCGCAGGCCGGCAGATTGACGCTATTTCTCAAGCTCCGCGGGCCCTTTCCGCGCTTTCAGACGACCTCGAGGAGACGAACTCAGTGCTTGAGACACTCCAGGGCTATCTTGATGATGAGGAAACGGTCATAGGCGTGTTGCATCCTTCCACGGCTCCCGATCTTGTGGTGGCTCTGAAAGATTGCATCCAAGGTCTGTGTATGCTAGAGGAGAAGCTGGAGACGTACACCGGCTGCCGGCCTGGTGCGAAACTGGGCCTGTGGAAGAAAGTGAAGATATCCGTGAGAGGACAAGAGTTCGACGAGATCAAACGACAGCTTGCGGTGCAGAATATGTCTTTCCGTGTGAGTGTGACAGTGGCCAATTTGTAGGTTTTCCCGTCTCAGTGAAGCGTTTGCGGATGCGTCTAACGATCTCTGATTAGCATCAACACGGCGTACGAAGCAACGCCTGAGATGCAGCGAGAGATTGGCAAAATGAAGATCGATGTCGCTAGCCTCCTCTTGAGTCTTGAAAGACTTCATCGGCATCGAGGCGGACGAAAAGCAGCAGTTTGGACATTGGTCCGTCGGGCCAGACTCGCTACCGACGTCAGTGGCAAGTCCTCAGGCCGCCTGTCTACGAAGCTGAGTATGCGACGATATTTGGAGCTTGTCCATAATGTGACTATGGCGCTGACTTTCTTCAGCTAAGAGTAAACCGCCAAGTACAACGGCAAGTAATGCCCCGGGCGAGGATCGGCCCCGAAGGCCAGGACGGCGTCGACAAAGCTCTTCGGTCTATGGAATAGCTGCATCCGAGTCAGCTGAGGGTACGGACGCCGCCAACGGTTGATTATTTCGAGGACGAAGTGCAGAAAATGTATCGGCTCTGATTTTCTCAAATCAAGCTCTCTCCCCGCTGGTCTGGGACGACTCTAGGCCCATGGTCCGCCAGTACCATGGGACCTGCATAAGCAAGAAACCGTCGGCGACGACCCGTCAGCTAGCGGCAGTCTATCTCGCAGCCGCGGCATGGTTTCGAAAGCGCTTTGTTGGTTGCGAAAGAAGATCGGCGAGGCTTGGATAGATTAGGTCTTGGCCAAACACAGGGCAAACGAAGGATTGCAAAGGACTTCTAGGTCTGCCTCGTCCATGCTCAGTCCGGCTCGAGAATACCAATCAAGGGGCATCCGAGATCCGTTGCTGACCGTGGGAGAGAGAGCGCGACTGGTCGCATTGTGTTGGAAGACAAGGGGCGGGGTGCATGGATGCAATGGCGTAGGCGGGACCTGCGAGAAAGACGGGATGGGTGAGGTGTCGCACCGGGTGGCTTTGGTGGGGCACAGCCACGGACGGCAGCGCGGGCATCGACGCCGCTGAAAGAACGCTGTGAGCCAGTCATTCAGCGCCCTCGGGGATCTTGCCCAGCGGGGGACGTTTCAGACGACCGGCAGGGACAGCGCTTAGCAGTACGTCATAAGGGTCAAAAAGGAGGAAGATCCTCCACGCCACACCTCTTGGGCAGTCGTTTTTTTTTCCCACGAAAGTCGTAACTACCGTCACCGAATTCAATCCAAACCAACGACGTCTTCCTGTTCTGCAGGACATTTGCCTTGCTGAGAAGACCGTCTTATCGTGGGATTTCTTGAGCTGACCGGCGCGGCCTCACTCTTTCAGCCATCACTGAATCCAACTTGTTCCGCCAATTGAGTCTCCTGTGCGATTTACGACGACGACAGCGAAGAACACGAGAAGGACGACTACAACGAGGACCATAGACGCAATCACGACGGGCCCGGGAAACTTCGCAAACGACAGCCTTCAATATGTCGGTGTTCGACAGCCCTAACTGCACCATCGCGGCTGATGCCCCAGTGGCCAGCGACGCAGGTGTAGCCGGTATTGGAGTCCTGCTATCCTTCATCATCACCGCCGGCATTTCGCTCATTCTCAGCTCGTCCATCATTCTGCAAGAGCTGAAGGGGAAGCCTTCGACAATCCGACGAAAGCTGCTCAACAGCTATTCAGATCAGCAGATCCTCCAAGGCATTGGAATATCCTCGGTCGGCCTCGCACGCATTAACACCACGGTGCCATACCACTTTTTCATCATCTGGACCCTTTCGAACATGTCCATGGCGGTTCACAATGCGACTCTCCTCGCCCTTGTCCACGACTTCCGTCGCGATTGGGTCCTGCGTTGGCTACGACAGGTCCTTATGTTCGTCAACCTCGTCCTGAACGTCGTGTACGGCATCTTCATTCTGCAGGGCGTATCTAAGGGCATGCAAAATTCGAAGCTGCCAGTGTCGTGTGTTTGGCAAGTCGGCAACGTGGGAAAAGGTTCAATGGCCGGCCTTAGTTATGTCGGGACCATCCTCGTGATTGCCGGCAACGTCGTCGTCTTTTCGTTCGCAAGCTGGTACCTTCATCTCCGGACGCTGCGCTTTGTCAACATTATCAAACTCGTAGGCATGCTTCTCATGGCGGTCTCGGCGATCGGGGCGGCGGTACGCTGCATCATTGCTTCGGATGCCTTTGGGCAAGGGCCTGTTTACGGACTGAGCGATCAGGGCGAAAAGGGATGGTCTTTTGGACAGCTTCTGTCGCTGCTGGTACTGCTCTTCCCTCTTGTCTCCATGGCAGAAATCGTACGCGGCGAGATCAAGGTGGCGCCCTGCGATCTCACAGACGGCGGCAAGAGCAACGACACAGAAATGAACGCCTATCGAACATCTTACCAGCCGAATCCGTTCTTCGGTTCACAGACGAACTTGTTCAAGAGATGAGGGGGGCCGAAGTAAGAGGGATCAGAAGGACTTAATCAACCCATTACTATTGACTGGGATGGTCGTAAGCCGGGACACGTTTCGAGCTGTTGATGTTTTTTCAGCTCGCCAAATACAGGTTTGAGCAGATCACACCCACCGAGACGTGGCGGCGGAGCCGATCAACGCATTCGCTGCCGGCCTATGGCTTTTGGGAGAGTAGATCAAGCGGGTTCCTCATTGAGGATATTGAAGTCGACCTTTCAGAATAGACACCCCATTGGCGAATCTTCCAACGAAAAGTGGGGGTGGTAGGTAGCTATAAGAGCTGCGCCACGATATCGACTCGATAACGGCGTGGCTGCTGATGTGGCTAGCGTACACATTTTAGATGCCACCGGATTCTTCAACAATACCCGGCGCCATAGCACGCAGCATTAGATAGAGGATATCCTTCAATGCAGGATGATTTACACAACTGACGTTTTATGGCGCAATCAAAGTCAAGACGACGCACGGCGACCCGTCACGGCGGTCGTGGTGGTTCTTGTCCCCTGGCGGCAACTCCGCGCCTCTCAAACTCAAAACCCTCGCGTCCCAGACCCCCGGAGAATTGGCAATGCCGAGTCACGTGTGCTTCAATTGAAACTCTCACATTCTCTTTGACTTTTTAATTTGAGAACTTAACCTTCGAAGCCCGTTCCATCCAAGTTAATAAGCCAGGCTTGGTGCGGGCTCGCGGGCAAGAACGAGACTGCACTAGGTAGTCTGCGCCTGTCTTGGCTGGGCATCTCCACTCCCGACGCCAAACGCTTCGCGTTTGAATGCGGTCAAGGAAGGCACGTGGCTAAATTGATCGCATCGAGGGCAAGTGCTGGCTTGCCCGACGTGGCGCCTGCTCTTTCCGCGTATTCCGATGGATCATTCCTTCCTTCATAAGGACTTTCGGGAAAGTTAAGTGCGCACACGTGGACCTTCTCTCGACGACTCGGTTGATAGTCGCACCTGCTGGCTTCATCGATTTGTCTTTCCGATAATTGGAAGTGACGGCATCCTCTACATACCGTTGTCCATCCTACCGCAGGCAGGTTCAATTGCCTCTGGCCCGGTCCTCTCTTTTCCTGTCTTACGTTCGAGCGGTTTCCGTCAGGTCAGCGACTGTGGCCTCTTCTCCAACCTACATAGTTCGTTCGTTCGTTCATTAGAGACGATCGGAATCCGGTGTAGGTCTTCTATTTCATTTCCTCGGCCGAAAAGCTCTTCATCCTCATCTACAACACTCGCATCTCGACAAACTCATCAAACCATCAAGTTCATCCATGAAGATGCCTGCGGCGAACAACAGGCGCGTCGTGCAGATGCTGTGGCTGGCCGCTGGCCTGCTCTTCGTCTTCGCACTTCTGCACTCTATGACCACGCCAAACCAGGCCAAAGAGTGGGCAACGAACAAGGTCGGCAACCTTGTTCAGAATATGCCAGGTGGTCGCCCATCGATGCGCGAGTTCATGGCCACCGCCGAAGCCATTTGGGAGAAGACTGTGAGGCAGCGTCACGAGATGATCGCCAATGATTACGGCGATGCCTCCCTCATGCCACTGTAAGAACTCTGCTTTTCCGCAATTCTACTGTCATTTCCTCCGCCATTGCCCATCATCTGCGTTATCCTTGCCCTCTTCACGGTCGTCATTGAGCTACTCTTGTGTGTTCGGTCTATGCCTTGCTCATCTCTGCCCTTATCACCCTTGTATTCGCTGATAGCTTACGAATCTTGCCCAGTTTCCCTGCCACCTCCGGAGAGGCTTACAAGATGCACCCGTACTCTATCTGGGACTTTACCCCGGCTTCTTACAGCTGCCCCCACGAGATGGAGCGTGTCGGTCGTATGGGAGATGGCGGCAAGTGGGTGTGCGGCATGTCGCAGTACGTCAACTACCCCAAGGGCAGGGACTGCATCATCTACTCGTTCGGTGTCCGCGACGAGTCCAGCTTCGGTATGTAGACCCTCACCATCTCGAACAATTTCTGGCCAAGGATGGACGTCTCGCTGACACGACTGGATACCAGAGAACGAGATGCTGAGTCGCACCAAATGCGTCGTTTGGGCGTACGACTTCTCTGTCGTCGACTTCGGCGAACAACTCGAACCCGGCAACCGAGAGCGGGCTCACTTCCTTCAGGCGGGTATTGCAGGAAAGACGGACACGACCAAGACCCCTCCCTACTACAGCATCAGCGATTTGATGGATATGAACGGCCACAAGTACATGTATGTTGCTCAACTGCTTCTGTGGGCCTGAGGTACATCACTGACACGCTGGCGCAGCGACATTCTCAAGATGGACATCGAATTCGCCGAGTTCGAGGCAATGGATGGCTTCCTCACTGATTTCCCTTTGATATCCGGCGAAGACCTCCCCGTCGGCCAGGTCATGATCGAAATCCACTTCTTCAACGACATGAAGTCTGCTGAATACCTTGACTGGTGGGAGCGTCTTGAGGCACGTGGCCTGCGACCTACCTGGACCGAGCCCAACTTGCTCGCCATTACTCTCAACCTGGGAAACAAGGATCCGCTACTGGCAGAGTACACTTTCGTTAACGTCCACGACAGCAAGAACATTCTTTTCGGACGAAGATAGACGGGTGAAAAACCTTGCGATTGATTTGCTGTAACGGGTATGACTAACTGACTGGTTTCAGAGGCGTTGACATTAGGTGAAGCATTTGCATGGACATGGGCGTTACATCAGAGTAGATAAGAGCTCAACAAAAGAATTACATTTCGTGATGAACAGGTCGTCTCCTCTGACGGGCTATCTGCTAAGACCACCACCATCGAACCTCGTCTTCGTGAACGCGCGGCCTGTCGCCGGCTGTAGGTGATGTCATGTCAGAAGTTCCGAGGATGTTGTCCTGTCTTGTAACGGCTAAAGCAGGGTCAGATAGGACGGATTGCATACGGAAATTTTTTCATTCGGCCAATTCTTGGCTGGCATCTCGGCAGACCAGTCGCGACTTGTCTGGAAATATCCTATTCGCTCCAGGGTTCGTCAAAAAGTCTTTATATTTTTCCCTCATCGGCTGGACTTGTCAACTTGTCAGCCGTAGGCTAAAGCTCCCTCTCACACGACGCCACGCAACGCAGCTTGACCGTCATTCGCTGGCCCTAAAGCCTAAAAGTTTCAATACGTCTCCGAGGGGAGGATCCTCGCGTCAATGCCGTCGGCAGGCAAAGACAAGGGGTCGGTTTCTCCCCGATGTCTGCGCGGTCAGGTAATCTTATCCGGACCTTGCTCCTTTTAAATTCAACTGAGATAGCGTCTTAGACCGGATGGCGTGCAAACGGCGCAGGCGCAAGCGGAGTTTCTAATACGGGAACGAGACCACCTCGCATAGCAGGGTGACAGTAAAGGGATCGAGGGGAAAAAGTCACTATATTATTTAGTAAGTCACTTCTCAAGCAGTAGGTAAGTAAATATAAGTAAGAACTCATTGCACAACGCACTTGCTAGGCAATCCGCACGGCCCAGCCTAGACGTCCTTGTCGCCGTGTTCCCTCAGCGCCGTCGACGACGGGTCCTTCTTGGCCGGAGGAGCGAGGGCCGATTTCTCGGCCCCGTTCGTCCCATTCATCGTCGTCGCAGTGTCGTTCTTCTTCTTCTCCACTTCGGCGCTGACGTTCCCGCTGCTTCGATGCTGTCAACCGACGTGCTTGGCGACGGTCTCGTAGAAGGCCTGGCCCTGGATGCGGGCGATCTCGAGCTCCTTCTCGGTAGGCTGGCGGGAGCCGTCGGAGCCGGCGAAGGTGCCGGCACCCCAGGGGCCTCCGCCGTGGATCTCGGAGAGGTCGGTCATCTGGGGGAAGGCCTTTGCGTAGCCGAAGGGGACGTAGATGATGCCGTGGTGGGCAAAGGTGGACATGGCGGCGATGGCGGTGGACTCCTGACCGCCTCCGAGGGAGGCGGTGGAGATGAAGAGGCCGGCGAGCTTGCCCCAAAAGCCGCCGGAGCTCCACTGCTTGCCGGTCTTGTCCCAGAAGGCCCTCCACTGGGCGGGGAAGTTACCGTAGCGGGTGGGGATGCCGATGAGGAAGGCGTCGTAGGACTCGAGCGTGGCGGGGTTCTCGAGGACGGGGATCTCGGTGGGCTTGGGGGGAGCGCCCATCTTGGTGAGGACGTCCTGGGGGAGCGTCTCGGGGACCCTATTTGGGGGACCGTGTTAATTTTCGTATACCGCAGAGACCGGGATACCAGGACTGTGATGAACCGCGGGGGGTGGGGTTGTAGGACGTACTGGAAGAGGTCGGCAGTGCCGCCGGCCTTCTCGATACCCGCCTTTTCGGCCTCGGCCAGAGTGCGGATGTGGCCATACATGGAGTACTGTCGAGAGGGCGCACGAGAATTAGCAAAGCGGTCTTAATGGCAATGGGGGTTTATTTTTTTTTTAATCCTTTTTGGTGGAGTTGAGTCGGCGATCGCGGCGGGGTTCCGGGCGCTCTAGTGCGGGCAACCGTATCGAGGCGGCATCGGCATGATGTGTGGTGCAAGAGGGACTTGATTTGTCGCACCAGATGGACTCAATGACTCTCGAGGAATTAGAGCGTGAGGGAAGATGACTACCCGCGTAGCCATCGCAGTCGTAGACTTGGCGGAACCGAGTTGTGGAGGAGGGCAGAGAAGGGGTGGCCGGGATGATAATTGCCCGATTAGGAAAGAAGAGGGGAGCTACTCACGTAGACGATGGCGATCTTGGGAGCCATTGCGACAGACAGATGTGGCGGTTTGTGCGGGACTAGGGAAAGGGGTATCGTTTGCAAAAAGGAAATCAGTAGTCAACAAAGCTAAGCTGAATAGTCAGATTGTAGCTCGATCAAAGCTGTTCTGGTGGGAAGGGAACCATCTCCTTATATCAATAGCACGGCGAGCGAGGGGGGTAAGAGGCGGCGTGTTGCATCATCAATGGCACGGCAAGACTCGTCGTCGGGCCAGTCAGGTACCCTTGAGGAAGGGATCCGGAATGCGGTTTCATCCAGCTCCCTCAACGGCGCAAGTGGGCACTCCAGAATGCGGAAAAGGCACAACAGCGCGTTCGAGACATTCCACGGGCAGAGTAGTAGCTCTCCCAGCTCAGGTAAGCTCATGTAAGGTCACGGTAAGCAGGCGGCTTGGCGGGAGGAGCTACATAGCTAGCTCTAGTGTAGCTGGTTGGCACATGTGCCCCTCCATGTGGAGTTCCACGTCCGTGCTCCGCTGCGGGGGCAGAGACAATAGTAGGTAGCAGGAAAGCCGGCACGAGCGATACGTTCCTCCAATTACATGACACTAATTCTTTGTAAGTGATGTATCACTGATACGCATCTTCGACGGGACAGGTACCTGCGGCGCCATGGCAAAAGACTGGCAATCGGCATTTTGCGCGCGCGCGGTGAAGAGTGAGGACGAAATGGCGACAGGCACCTCGGGACGCGATGCAAGGTCAGGAGGAGGTCGCTTCAGGCTGGCGCAACGATGCAAAACTACCCTCTCACTCTCTACCTCACCCGAAGAACACCCTCCATCATGTCCATCCGAGCCTCCTCGTCAGTCTTCGCCGGGGTTTTACACCAGATCGCGGACGGATGGTGGCTGAATAAGGGCTTAACAACACATCCAGCTATCATACGCCTTCGCCCTGGCGGCACTTGAGACGTCTCACCTAGACTCTACCCTCATTGCATTGGGTAGTCTCAGCTGGAGAGGCTCCGATCCAACCCCCGAAAGGGTCAACACGTCCCTTCGAATCACGGACTGAAGACGGATCAGGGCGCTGCCGCACCTTGGAGATATTAGCAAGGCGAACCACACGGTGAACTCAACATCAGGAGCGTTCTTCACTTTAGAGTTGCGATGGAAGAGGAGGACAAGAGGGCCAAGAAACTCCGTCCAAACTGCCATTGGGTTCTCGTTGCATTGGGCCACTGCAGTAGGCAGAATGAGGTACCGCCCGCGGCTCATATGCGGATTGGTGCAATCCTTCTTTTCCCCTGCTATTATCATCTCCAACGCCCGTCGAAATCGTCGTCTGACTATCATCAATGGATCACTCACATCACAGACCAATTAGCAACACAATCTCTCACCGTATGCACCAAGGATGGAAAAGCCGTTAGCAGCAGTTCGGTGCAGACGGGACGCTGCAGCCCCCCCCCCTTCCCTCCGCGGGCCCCCTTCCCTGCTGTCACCTCGCGCGCGGGTCTGAGTTAAGTCTTGTTAAGATGCGCTGGCGACGTGAATCAGCAACACAGAGCGGAAGGACGGGTCCCATTGCGCCTCCTCGGTCGTCGTCGTGATAGGACGCCGTCGACGGCCCGCCTGTACGGATCTCCGCCGCCCATTGCGGTAATTAGCACGAGTCGTCGGCGCGGCGCCCGCCGAGATCGATTGACTCTTTCATCTTGATCCGAATTTTTTTTTTTTTGGTGGGAAACGAGACTCTTGAAATACCTGGTCAGCTGCGGTTGTGGTTGTGTCGAGACGGATCGCACGACCGCGCTGCAGCCAAGGCCCTCCCAGACTTGGACTCCTGCTGGGTGCATAGCTGCGGAACAGCACCAAACATGGTTGGGAGCCAAATATGGAAGTCATGTAATGACCCGCTGACCTTTATGAGCCCGGTCCGTCTAGACGGAGGCGGCCCTCTCGCCGAGGCTTCTCCCACCTCGGCATACACCCAGTATCGAGTCGAATTCACTTTCTCAATGAAGCCATGTTCATCTAATGGAGTCCTCGGTCCCGCGCAGGTTTCCAATCGGTATGCCTGCGAACCGCGTGTCAACATGAGCTGCCAAGAATGACTTGCTATGCCCTGAAGCGGTAATTCAGCTTACTGCAGCCAGATCTCATGCGGGGGAGAAGATGATCAAAATCAAATCAGTGCCAAATGCTCAGTCTGAATTGAAGGCTTGGTCTCACGCAACCTCTATCTGACCTAAGGGCCATATCATCTCCAGTGTAAAAACCGTCGAAATGGGACACGTAGCTTCCAGACCAAAGCCCGGCACAAAGCTCCAACTAATCGGCGCCGGCCTGCCGCGGACCGGACCAAAGCCCTCCAAGTCCGGCCCGTCTACCACGGCGGCACCCACATCACCCGCGGCCCCGAGCGCGAGATCCGAGACTGGATCAACGTCCTCGAGCACACACCCCGATCGAGTTCGCACAAGACCAGAAAGTCGTCGAGAACACGCTGCGCATTTACCTTGACGACGGCTGCGCCGCCACACTCGACGTCCCCCGGCGTGCTCATCGTCGAAGAGCTCTGGCAAACGCATCCCCGCCGCGCTGGTCATCTGCACCGGCCGCGACCCGGACGCCTGTGTCGCGAGCATCCAGAAGACGGGCGGCGCCTCGCTGCAGGCCTTTCTCTCCGAGGTCTCGGGAGATGGGTTGGTGTTTGTGGCGCCACTTCGGCCGTGGCCGGCGGTGGTGGTTGTTGCGGTGACCCTGGACCTTTTTTTTTTGGTCCCCCATCTCGCTGAGGAATGCGATGTTTGAAATGAGTATGAATGTTTCATCCGAATGCCGCAACGAGTCTAATTCTCGCTTGGCCATCACGCCTTTAGCTCTCCCGCCTTTTTCAACTGGAAAGTCTTGGCCAAAGTATAGAAAATAGATGCAACCGTCAAGGCTGCGGCTCCGTACCCAATCATCGCCTGCCACTCCGTCTCGCTATAGCCCCCCAGAATCGCTCCGGCGATGGGCGTGCCGACGAGGATGGAGATGCTCGAGGTGAAGAACATCATACCCATGCGCGTGCCCACACGCCCCAGATCCGGAGACAAGCTCACGATGACGCTCGGGGCGATGCTCACCATCCCGCCAGAGAACAGCCCGTAGATGATGGCGAAGACGATGAGGCCGGCCATGTTGCGGATGCCGAGCCACGCGAACATCATGATGGCCGCGCCGGCCGCGAGGGAGATCTGGATGTAGAGTGCCCCGATGTTGTGGGTGTTGGCGAAGAGCTGGATGTAGAAGAAGGCGACGTACATTGACAAGAACCCGCAAAACGAACCCAGCATCACGAGCATGAAGGCAGGCTCGCGCAGGGCGGTCTTGTCGATGAGGGAGCGCTTGTGGCCCGAGGGAGGCAGTCTCGTGTGCATAGAGACGGCGGGGATGATGGAGAAGGCGAGCAGGATGAAACCCATGATCCGCGTGGCCCATCCGAACCCGATCGTGGGCTCCAGCCTGCCGAAGAGGATAGGGAATATCATGCCGGCGATGGGAGACCCGGTGGCCGCGATGCCGATGATGAAGGAGCGGCGTTTGAGGAAGTACTGGCTCAGGATGGCGGTCGAGGGGAGGAAGGTCAGGCCGCAGCCCAGACCGATGCACACGCCCTGCGCTAACAAGACCTGCCAGTACGTAGTACACAGGGACGTCATGAACTGGCCGAAGAGGATAAGGAATAATCCCGCCCAAAGCAGTTCCTTGAAGTAGCCCGCATCGTACAACGGTCCGGAGACGGGACCGACCATCATCAGCAAAGCCCCTTGCAGCGATCCGATCTACGAGATGGCTGACGGCGTTGCGTTGAGAGTCTGTTCATAATAGCTACATGGAATTAGTTACTTGATCAACGAAGTACGAATTTGAACTGAAGACAGTAAAGAGAGGCAGAGGCATACGTCTGGTAGACACCGAATGTATTGACTAGCCCCCAGGTAGCCGCGAGAACGACCCACGAGCCTAAAACCTGCAGCCATGCCTCAAGACCGCCGTCCGGGATGGGGCCCGGGTCGAAGGTCGTCGCAGGGACGGGAGATTGAGTTTCGGGATCGGAGTTGGAGCCGGGCGTCGGAGTCGTCTCAGACGGCTCTGAGTGCGGGCCTGGCGCAAAGGTGTGCTTTTCGTCAGCGGCGGTCGGTGCTGCCGAAGTTCGGGCCGGCGACATGGTGTCCCTCGAAGCGCCTTCGTCGTTCTCGTGGTGATTTTATGCCGAGACCAGGAGATGGGGATTATCCTCGTGCTCTTTCCCTTGGCGGGATGGAATCTTGTTCGTTGCGACCTCGCGTCGCAGCGACCCTCTTAGATCGGATCGGTTTTTGGTATAAGATTGTGCCTTGAGGCTCAAGCTAATGAAGGGAATGACAGGACGGAAGAACGATTAAATATTGAGTATTTATTGTCCGGCCTATGATCCCTAGTGTGCGGTGGCCTTATTCTCATCTGACAATGGACGAGAACAAGGAAAGTGTGAACAGTGTATTAGAAATCGGGAAAGAGACACGGCAAAGAAAACGAGGTATGATGGGATGCGGGCATAAAAACAGACAGCGAGAGGGTCGGTTAGCCAGGCATTGCACCATTTTTTCTGGGGGTTCCACTGGTTTTGTCCTTGGGTGCCAGGGGGATTGAGAAAAAAAAATATCTTTGATGAAGAATTAATGCCGTGGTTCCGTTCCGCCACCTGGTCGCAGGAGGGCTGCGTTGGAAGGGTAGAAGATGTAACCGACGGATGTCGATACCGCTTGGTATTCACATTACCGATGTTGTAAAAATGGGTGTGTCGAGCAAATCGACGCGACGAGATTTGCAAGCAGTACCGCTTGGTACTGGACGCCCATCCGGTCAGCTGGACTGTATGATGGGAAGCGAAGACGCTTTGCGACAGAACAGTCGAGTTTGTAGGGCGATGAACGAATGATGAGTATTGCAGATTGCCGACGTCAACTCCCGTCTGATGAACGTCTCCGCTGTATTCCCAGCAGCTATGGCGGGTCGGGTCTAGTCCTCCCTGGTGCACTGACGAGACGTACCCATCGGCCTCGAATGGTTTCCACCTCTTGACGACGACGATGATAACGGACGGAGAGGTTCTCGGCGGTACTGGACTCGCCGACGCCGTGAGAGACGGATCCGTGCCGGATATCATTTGGTTCCGAGTGTGGTGGCTGCGTGAGAGTGGCCTGCAAAAGATTCAAGACGGGACTGAGCAAAGGAGGAATGGTGGTGTTCATCAGCAAAAATTATACAGCTTGGGTGCGAAGGCGAAGGGCGTGTCGCGGAGCGCGGAGAGCGAAGAGCTATTACATCATAGGGTACCTTGTGAAGATTAGTCGTCATCCAATCATCGGGCTTATGGCCTAGCGGTAAGGCGTCCGCTTTGCATTCACAACACTGAAGCAGTCTGCGGAAGATCCTGGGTTCAATCCCCAGTGAGTCCAATATTCAGCTTTTTCATTGTTGCACAGCTGCCCTGTTTTTGTACTGCAATGCTTCTTTCCAATGAGTTCATTATAACTGACACCTTTTTATATGATCGTGAGTTCATAGTTGTTGTCGCCTGCACACTAAACAACCCGCGCTGCTGTTGATTCTTCATGATATTTTCAGGTTTAATTAAACTCTATCAAATGACACGATGCACATGCACCCCAGGCGTTTGCAGTCGCGAGTCAAGCACTCCCTGATCTGAAGGGAAAACTCCCTGTTTCATCTCGTACCGCTCTCGTAGAAACGCAGAACCATGCTGCGAGGAAATACTACCTAAAAACGCCGTACCAAAAAAAAAAAAAAAAAAAAATCGGCTGCCCTCATCCCCAAACGCCCATAGCATTCATTAATCAATCACCGTTCAAATCCAGTGGTCATCCAGCGCCCTGTTCTTGTCGAGGTACTCGTACACCTGCTTCGGGTCCTTGCAGACGTGCTTCGCATCCCAGCCGTCACTGCCAGTGAACCCGGCCGGGAACGTCGTCTGCGTGCCCTCGAGCGCGACGTCGCCCGCGCATAGAATCGCCTGCCGCAGATACTCGAAGCAGTGCTGGAGATGCCAGGGCCCTTCGGCGCCCTCGGTGCCCTTGGGGATGTGCGCGTGCGTGTCGACATTGGCGCTCCCATTCACCGAGAGGCCGGCGTAGCTCTCGAGGATGGCGTAGAGGCAGTGCAGCTGGTGCGTCATGGACGTTGTGAAGACGGTCCGCGGGGCGAACTCGGGCAAGGGCACGGGGAGGTTGTTGTGCTCCTCTGGGTTCTTGACTTGGAGGTATCCGAGGCCCCTGGGCACGATCGAGAGCCAGTTTTCCATGATTGTCGTGTTGCTGAACAGTTTCGTTGGTTTGTCGGGGACGAAATCTGTTGTTGGATGGAAGGTTGTAATTTGTTGGGTGACTGCGACTTGTCAGCTGGGCCGTTCTCGATGTGTATCACAAGAGACGCGGTAAGTGTCGTACATTGGGGCGCGAAGCCCGTGAGATCACCGACAGGCTCTAGACGCTTATCGCGTCTCGGGGCCTCTAGGTAGCGCCTTTCGACGAGAAGACCGACAATAAACAGCATGAGCGCAGTGTCGAAAAGCCAGCGCCAGCGCCGAAAGGCCTCACATTTCTTTGCGCATCGACTCCCTGGTCTCGTACGTCCTTCTTCGATATCTGCGTGTTTCCACTGTTTGTGGTCGTCTTCGCTGAGCAGCGATACGCTGACGTCGGTCATGGAGTCGTTGTGAGGTTCCGCATCTGAACGGGTGTCTGAGTATGGTGAGGGCTTCATGGTCTTCGTATGTCAAGGTCAAGGCCGGGAAGGAAACTCCAAATTTTTTATTCTGCTTCCGCGAAGAGCGTGATCACTGAGACGGGTCTGCTTGGAGCTCAAGCTATGTATTACATGAATAGATAACAAGAAAAGAGTATTTGCAAGAACGCTGAAAAGAAAATCAGCAGACCACAATGGATGACAGGCCCGGGAACGCAACACGATGCCCGTATATTACTCGAACGTGAAACATCCTCTCGGCTCATGTCCTCCCAACCGCGGCGCGTGGCGTCGCTGGCCTGCTGGTGATCTGAAGGGGGATCCGACACTTCGTGTCTGAGATGAGCGGACCGCGGGAAACGTCTCGGCGACCATGATCCGTGCGGGTGCACCACCGTATGCCAAGGAGTATTGGAGGCTTGTTTCTCATACGTCGGTCGGCATGGCTGACCTACGCCGATGTGGTTGAATACTGCATTCGGTGTTGAGGTTTGATGAGATGAATGAGCTTGGTGGTGACCTAAGAAATAAGCATAATTCTAGGGTGACACGCCTAATGTAAGTTGGATTTCCTCGGCCACTTATCGTAGCACAGCGCATGGGCCCTCATTCACTCTTCCATGGCATATCTTGCTGTCCTCCGTTGCTAAAAAAAAAAAGAATCCCAGTAGCCACTCTAGCCAAATTATTCGAGGAAATACCTATCCGGGTACTTGAACAAATCATGTGCATTAGGGAGTATGTCTCGGGCTCAAAAACGTAAAAGTTGATAACTGTGAGATTCGAACTCACGCCTCTTGCGAGACCAGAATACCATCCTCTGGGAGGATCAAGCTTGCGCTTGAGTCTGGCGCCTTAGACCGCTCGGCCAAGTTACCTAGCGATCGAATCAGATCGGGTTCATGTTCTATTGGGCCGGTTAGCTCCTAATGCAAGGACCCTAGCCCACGGTGACCCAATCTTCATCCGATCTCGGACTTGCAAGCCATCCAACGACGTAAGAGAAAGAAAAGCCTAAAGAGTAGATCAGATCAGGTTTTGTTCACTACTCGGTATTTCAGCAAAGCCTATAAACATGCTTTCGTACTTTGAGCAATCGATATTCGCTCAAAAGGTCTTTGATGACCTCGGTAGAATTAAGCTGGAGACCATTAGCTAGAAAACAGAATCTGCCCCTCTGAGCGTGAATTGCCATGATAAAGAGGGGAAAGAAGACAGCCTTTTTGTCTCGAACCCGAACATATTTATGATGCAATTTAATCGAAGCGAATCGTTTTAACATCACTGCCTGGACTGGTCGTAGCAGTTGAATCAGAGTTCATTGGTCGTCGCTTAGCTCTACAGACTGGAATAAGAGAAGATGCTGATAGGCACTAATTAGCGAGATCCTTGCACCCGTGTGCCTCCAAGGTCAACATCTTCTATTCGACAACTCGTCCAGCATCCGACCAAGAAAAGCCGCCGCCCCGACCAAACGTCACCACAATTACGGACACTAGTCCCCGTGTACCTGGCGGCCGGCTAGGTACTTCGCCCTGTCGATCTTCGCCTGGGTCACGACATGCGTCCTGGCCTACCGGCCCCACTGGACGTCAAAGACTCAAAGTACGTGAAGCAGTACCTCAACGACTACCAAGACGACCACTTCTCCTGGAGCTCCGCAGATCATCGTCGCCATCGCGGAGAAAAACAAGTCATGGTACCAATCGATCAAGGTCCTGCAGGCCGTCGTCGCGGTCTCGACTCTCCCCCCCTGACGACGACCATCCTATCCGCCGCGGCCGTCATTTTCGTGCAGACAACGACGAAGTAAATCAGCCTGCGCCCGCTCACCGTCCTCGCGGACAAGGGCTGGTCCGACGTCATGGTCATGCTGAAGACGCCCTGCATGAAAACGGCAGCCCCTTTCTCAAGCTCGCCGTGGTCCTGTACGTTCTCGGGGGGTCGGGGTGGCGTGATTTCGCCGTTGCAGCAGTACTTCTTGACGACCAAGCCCATCAAAGTCTCCTTGTACGACGAGTTCGGGCAGTATGTCACAGATATATCGATTCAGTGCAACTGGAGAGACCCGACCCGCAACGATGATGACCTTACCTGGTCGTCCTCGTCACGCGGGGGCTGCTGGAGACGACGGCCTCGGACAAGCCTCACGCCCAGATTTGGCGGGGCGCCGGATACGAGTGTGCTGACACCAAGGACTGGCTCGTCGACGGTCTGCCCCCTGCAGCCCTGCCGCGCAGGCACGACCATGGACGAGATGACGCGCTCAGTCCATCCGTTCCTCGGCCGCCTTCCCGGCGGACACTCGACCGGGCTCATCCGGCAGTTCATATCCCGTGTCACCTCGAGCGCCGAGATAACGACCCATCGCCGCCGAAGACTTTCCAGAGTCTTGCGGTACCATGCCCGGCGCGTTTTGGGCGGACTGCGCGACCCGCGACGAGTACGACCACTTCTCCGGGCTGCAGGTCTGCATGCCCGGAAACCTGACCATATCCCCGTGGAAGCGGACGAGGGATGTGCCGGGCTTCACGGAACACCTGTACCTCAACACGACGTACGAGGCTTTTGATACAAAGTCGTATCTGAAAGGCACTCAACACTACTGCTGCTGGGTATTTCGAGTTGACCAACTAGTGGAACCAGACGGTCGTGTGAACTCCTCGAAAAGGACCCGTTCGGACCCGAAGGCGCTTGCCAGAAAGGCTGTGCGCGGCGCTTCCGTGATAGCCCCTACGACGGGGAAACCAATGATACATATCCATAGTATGATCGCATCTCCCCGATAGATTCGTACTTGACCTTGCTAATCGTCTTTCGTCGAAACAGTCCTCTAGGTAGCGCTGGAAGTATAAGTTTAGGGCTAGACCCCTGGGACCCTAATGCGCTGGAGGGTATCATCAATAAGGGGTCCCTCCCACCATCGCGATGACACTCTTCGGTCGCAACACCTATCTCCAAGGCCGACTGGACAACCCTTCTACATATGGCGACCTGGGATGAAACGAGACCGCCAACCCTGGAGGATGCGCGTATCTTACCCCAACCAATCTTCTCTACATGGACCCGATAACCGCCCACGGAACGTCGTCCGATGTTGGCCAGGCGTACTGCACGTCCAGCACGAGGGCCGGGCAGGACAGCGAGAACGTCCGCGGGCAGGTCATGAGATGGGTAGTGTCTTTGTTCGGCGAGCACCGAACCTGCATCGGCTCGGCACCCTTTTCAGAGGCGCCGCCTCGCTGGCCAACCTCGCAGGGCTTCAGTACCAGACGACCATCATGCGGCACGCTCTGGGTGTCCCTCGCGACCTGGGTTTCGAAACGGTGATTCCGTCCGTATCCTTAGTCGGTATCGTCGCAATCAGCGCTCTGCTGGCGATGTATCTGATTGCCCTGTCCCTCTTGGCTGCTTACGCGGCGAGGAAGTCGGACGTGGTCGATACTAAGCCAAGACAGTTGCCAAGCTGCCAAGAATGTTATTCGATGAAAATGATTAAGGCTGGGCCAAGCGGTGGACTCTGGTCAGTGGTGACGACTGATCGGTCTCTGCAGCTTGGCTCTATTGCAATGCAACAACAGGCGGGGCAACGTTTGATTTCTTAACTATTGCGTGATGAAGTTTTCTCTCTCTCTCCTTTTTTTATGAAGAGAGATTCAGATCTCACATTTCAAATTCTTTTGGCCATAATACGTCACGTCACACGCGATCTATTCAGTGAAATCGAAGCTTAAAAGATAGATTCAAAATATGATGCGGAACCCTGCCACGTAGGCCGTGTAAGTACTGAACATCCCCAACGCTTTGGTATCCTTTCAACTCCTTGAAATCCGCCAGACGCCGATGTTTGATCCACTGGTGAAGTATTATACACATGAGGTCTCGGCGCATGCCTCACCTAAGCAGCCCTCCTCGCTCAACATGTGCGGTTTGCCAACCATGCCCATATGTATCTAAAAACCGTCTCCAAATTTTAGTCATTTACAACCGGGCTCATTAGATTCAGCCGTTATCATGCGGAATTGGGCGTCTTCGCTCCTCTAGTGTCGGTCACCTCTCGTCATCACGCGGCCTAGCACTAGAAGGCTCGATGATAATCTGCGGCAGTTGCCGCAGTCGTAGGCTTGGCAATTGGGGTATCCGTCTCTGCTGGTTTCGTTGTGTCTCCGTCGAGCCATTTGCTTCCTCCTCTTCCGCCAAGTCGGCCATATTTGTGGCAAGGCCGTCTGCGCGCCGCTGGGCGGATCCAGCATAGCCTGGCGGAGGCTCATGGTGCGGCTGCGGGGTGTTGCTACGGGAAGCCTCGTCGTCGAGAGAAACTTCGTCATATCCAGGAGGGGAATAAATGGGGATACCGGCTTCTCCAACGTCAGCCTCGACAATCTCGGGGCTCGATCCGGCTCTGGTATCTATGCGGGGGGTGTCAGGTCGCGAATTCGCTCGCGATCTGGTAAGGCCGGGAGAGGGAAGGTCGCTGTCGATGCTAACAACGGAGCTTCCGCTACGACCTCTCCTGTGGCCGGATTCCATACCAGATCTGGTTGATGTGGCGGCAATACTAGCAGCGTCCGACAGCAAACCCATCCTTTCGCTCTCCTGGCTGTTGGCTCGAATTCGTGTGCCATCGTGGCGGGCGACGCCAAGATCGGCGTATGACACGCTGGAGACATTCCGTTGACGTTCGGCCTTGAGACGTTCGTGCTCCTCCCGCAATGCAGCGACTGCGCTATTGTTGCTGGCATTACGAGCTCTCGTGCGGATATTCTCGAGAGCAACGTGGTCGCCGCGCTCGCGAGCCTCACGGCGTTCCCTCCTTCTCTCTTCCCGCTCGGCAAGCTCTAGGCGGCGAGCCAGGCGAATCCGGTACAGAGTCTCCATTTCCTGGTCACGTAAATCCTCTTCAGCCTCCTCCGTAGGATACTCTATCACGACGTCCACACCGCCACGCTCGCCTTCGCGGCCCAAAACCTGTTCGTTGTCATTCGCATCGACGCGGTATGCTGGAAGAGTCATGACGGAACGGATCGAGGTGTTGCGGTTGACCGCACTGTTCGGTGAGCGGTTGTCGGCTTGGGTCTGGTTCATGGAAGAGTTATCCAAGGCAAGGGACGTTGGTCGGGAGCGAGAGCGGCGGCTCGCTACTTGCTCAGTCGAGTTCGACTCCTCATCATGTGCCTGTTGGTACCTGCTGCGGTTGGCGCCGGTGTTCCATATCTTTAGAAAGCCACCGCGGGAGCTTTTCGGGGCGTTGTGATTACGGCGGGAGGCGCGAAATGAGAAAACGACAAAGGCAATAAAGATGATTAGGACCAGTCCAGCGAGTATTCCCTGGTTAAGGTGAGTGTCAGCAGTTGTGTTGAGTGACATTGGCGCACAGGAACTGTCACTTCATTGGCAACTTACAATAATCGTGATTTTTCTGGGGTCGGCGCCATCATCATCCCGGCGGTGTGAAGATGCGGAATAGTGCTCTTGTGCCCCGGGAGGTAGGTTGAGAGGTATTCGCGTTTTGAAATCCATGTCGTATGGATGTATGGAACGAGCGACTGAGGGTTACGAGCGACAGCAGAACGGAAGGGTCGGCGGGTAGGTAGGCGGCAGACGAAGGTAAGTACCTGAAGGCGTAAGGTGAGGGAAGTGTGGCGGGGCGTCCCAGCTGCGCAAAGCGAAGAAAAAGGTGAGCGTCAGAGCTGGGACATTGAGACTAGATGGCAACAGAGACGAGAAGTAGGCGATATAATTTGAAGAAGTCGCGACGCGCGGGAAGTGGTGTTTTTTTTTTTTTTTTTGCGGAAGAAGAGTTTGGACGTTTTGCGAGGCAGGAGGAGGCGGATAGGAGGGAAGAAACGAATTGGTTACTGACAGGTGTATGGTAGGAGGTGAGAGGTGAGGCAAGAAAGGAAAATCAGCAGAAGCAGCAGCAGCAGCAACGATAGCAACAGGCAAGGTCCCGGGGCAACCCAAGGGTCAGGACCGGGTCAGGATGGGATCCAATAGGATACCTTAGGATAGGACAGGACCAGGTGGGCAGGGTCCAAGTTGCCTCAGTTTTAGAGTGCGGTACGAGGGTCCTGACGTCCTGTTCGGATGTGGACAGGTGGGGTGTGCTGAGTTGTGTGAGCGTGCGATATAAGGCCAGTTAAGGTAATAGTATATATTAAGGGAGGTGGGAAATATATGAGGCTGGAGGTGCTGCAGCGTGCATTTAATTTGCATCCAGGTCTGCATTTGTAGAGAGAGAGATAGAGAGAGAGAGAGAGAGAGACCGACCGACCGACCGAAGCTGACGGGACGTCTTAATGGAATTATTAGCGGATGGTCTGGAGGGGAAGGAGGGACACCGACGTGGAGGCAGCAGCGTTAGGCCCTTGTCGATGTCGTGGTAGGCACAGTAGGTGCTTTCCCTTTCCTTCCCTTTTACTGAGGTGTGGTACTTGGGTATTCGTACCTTCTTTAACTTGCATTAAGGCGCTCTTATTCTTATGTCAGCCTCAGCTTGTGCCCGCCGCCTGCACTTTTCGAAATTACCTACGGTACTTCATTTCTTGATGCCTGTGGCCCGGTCTCCAAGGTATGCTGTGCAAAGAACCTGCCTCACAGCGATCAAGAGAGGAGCTGATGCAGAGTAAAGAAGGACGAAAAGCAACATCCGAGGTTCCCAGAAATACGAACCGGTCGGCCTCGACGGAATACACAGGGCCCGCCTTACCCGCCCCGAGTTCGTGTATGCCTACTAGTGGGCGCCGGGCGCGGGAACGCCCAATTAGCGCCGCCCCTCGATGAAGTAATGCAAGTCGTCACGTCCTCTACCTTACTTTAGACTTCCTTTTCCACGTCGTCTGGCGACGGCAATGATATCAGACAAGAAACCGCCCGACACTAAATACCAGCACCGCACGGCATTGAGAGCAGCCCCTGTCGCCATCCGGCAAAGCACCACCGAATCAAACCTGAACCTCGGGAACGCACTTTCCATCAAGGCGTTCCCCGTTGTCTGCGTTTGAATACAGCGATTGGAATGCCGTCCGCCTCCACCGACCATATCAGCCATCGGCGCCTCAATGCTACAGGCAGTCAGCCCAACCCGAACCCCAACCTGAACCCACACTCGAGGCGCTTGAAGCGGTGCCAGGCGGTGCTGCCTCCGTCCTGAGCTGCGCAGTGCCAGCCTGTTGGTCAGTGGTGTCCACTGCTCCGGTCTCTCGGTCCGTGGCTGTCCTTACCATTACAACGGTTCCATTCGATCGTCCCACCGGTCCAAATCTCGAGACCCAAAACATTTCCACCACCAAAGCGCAACTTCTCCATCTCGTCTTGAAGTCGGGTCCACGGGTGACATCAGACGAAACACAGCTTTCCACCTGACGACGACACAGTCCTTGTTCCCGAAAGCAGCATTCTACCAGCTTTATCCTGCTCCAGCAGACTGATTTGGCTTCTGTCATTCGCCGCAACCCAGGTGCGATAGTAGCAGGGCCCCTCAGTAACGAAGGAATCATTATGCCGCCGTTCGTCTGGGTGTTTTCGATGTATTACCCACTCGAGCGAAGTTAGCAGTGCTCCGTACACATTTGAGCGCTCAGGCTCAGGCTCAAAGTCGTCTCCATTTTGCCCGTGCTGCTACTTCAAGTAACATCACTGTCCAAGGCAAAGCACAACCCAGTAACGGTCAATCATGGTCAACGGGCTGCTCCTGCTCCGAAGAGACGCAACAACCAACAGCCCTTTGGCAATGACAGGGCCGAACAATTCTTCAGCGAACGTCCCCTCAACCTGCTTTGACATGGAATGGTTACGGCCATGTGCTTTGCCACATCTCACACAGACGTTGCAGGGTTCCCCAGCTCAAACAAAGTGCTAGAAGCTGCACTAGCAGCCAACAACGCCCAGTTGCGACCGCCTGGAAGTTCTCTGGCCCCAACCTGGAAGGATGCCCGCCATCTAGCGCACCGCCTCATCCCGCAATGATAACGTGGCTGGGACCGCTACTCGTGCCAATGACGGGATGAACACAGCCCTGTCTAACCCTCCGACTGGGTTCGTCATTGCAATCACGAGGACGTGCTGCTTCTCCCAGCCATGCGCCGATGCCAACGTTGACGTATGATTGCAATTCTCATGTCGGCACACCAAACGGCCCTGCAAGTTCCCTCGACTCTCGAGCCTTATCCTCAGGGGCGGATGGCCGGCTTCGATGCAAGTCTTAGACAAGACGCCTGCTATCTAAGACTTACCTGCATGTCGTCTTGAATAGCCCAATCGCTTAGCTCTGCCCGCTCACTCTCAGCTGGTCGCTGACAGAGACCGCTCGACCTGCCACCCTACCATTGCAGTCCATCATGGGGCAGCCGGCCGTGCCTCGGGTTGGACGCGATTCTGGTCAACCGTGGCCGCCCCTAGCGCGCCGTCCTCAACGTTTGGCACCAAACACAAGGAATTCGTCCCGCATTGGGTCAGGCGCAACGCAACGTTAAAATCATGCTCATAGCGTGCTACAGTCTTCGTTATACGAGCAGTGATTTTACCCCAAATGCCGCTCACCATTCCACCGATCCGCGAGGGCCAGTTCGAAACGCAGTCTTTACGTAGCAAGCGATCAGCCGCTGAGGAATCTGGAAGTTCGCCTCGTCTCGGACGAAGCCTACCAGACCACCACCGATTTTCGAGGAACGGGACACCTCGAGTGGGAATAAATGCGGCACCGCCGCCGTTGTCCCACGGCGACTTTTTG
The DNA here is from genome assembly GCA_037178605.1 of Colletotrichum euphorbiae. NCBI lineage: Eukaryota > Fungi > Ascomycota > Sordariomycetes > Glomerellales > Glomerellaceae > Colletotrichum > Colletotrichum euphorbiae. The sequence goes on from JAXCEF010000193.1 coordinate 86,173, forward strand.
CAGTTAGGTGGCAGCTGGGGTCGTTCGTCCGAGGAGGATTCGTCACCTGCACAGCGCTCTGCAGCCCGAATCCCGTAAGCCTGCGTCCGCATCTGTCACTGCGATGGAAAACCACCGCCATGCCCACGCCATCTCAACGGCGATGTGCCGGCAAAGACAGCCAGCCACCCTTACTTCGCCACGGAATTTGTTGGTGCTTGGCTGGATGGGAATCCTGTTCCCCCAAAACCGGCGAATCCCTCCAGGCCACCATGTTGCTCTCTCACATCTGTGGGCATGACGTAGAATGCAATCCAAACGTGCAAGTCTGGATTCGAAGTATGCGTGTGTGTGTGTGTGTGTGTGTGTGTGTGTATGTGTGTGCGCGCTGCCTGCTCATTCAAGCTTCATTGCCGGTAACCTCTCGGGACTCGCGGCGCAATTGGGAAATACTTGGGAGGCGTCAAGTTCCATTTCTCATTGCACGAGAGCCGCCGCTTTGCTTATCTGGAACACCATGCCATTGAAACAGTGATCAGAGAAATTGCGCGTCAGAGGTTCCTCAGCAGCATCGTGAATCTCATTTTCTCAGGTAAGCTTCGTATAAACATAGGGGAACTTTACCTGTGAATACTTCATCCTCAGACACGCAAGGATTCACGATAGAGATGATTGAATTGCCACTAGACAAAAGAGGTGCCAGGTCAAGATTCCGCTGTGGTGAGGGATATTGAAATGTACGGCCGGCAAAAAATCAAATTCAAAAAGCTTTCGATTGCTGGATATCTTGCGATCGTCCGTATCAGCCCGCAGCAAACAATCACCATTACACACAAACTCCATCCAAACGAGATACGAATAGATCACCGGCCAAAAAAAAAAAAAAAATTCATCCAAATCTCTTTTCAAACTTCCTCAGCATGCCGGTGACGCCCCTCTCAAGCCGTCCCGCGTTGGCCTCCAACCGTCCCGCAGGCTCCTGCTTCACCATATACCCCTTGTACTTGGCCGCCTCCTCCTCCGTGGGCCTATAGACCTGCTGATGAACAGAGTAATCGAGAACTGCCGGCGACCGCGGCGGCTGCGTGGTGTACGCGTACTGCGAGTAGCCTCCCAGCGGAGGGCTCGCGATAGGGGGCGCGGCGCTTGGTGTCTGCGGCGGTGGGGTGAATTGCTGCGTTTGCTGTGGTTGGGGCGTCTGCTGCTGCTGCTGCTGCTGGGGTGGCTGTTGCTGAGGCGGTGGCGGGGGAGGAGGTTGCAAGCCCGGAGTACCGGGGAAGCCGTTCCCGTACGGACTAGCAAGTCCCGGGGACGCTAGACCTCCGTGGACGGCTTGCGCGGGCATAGTCACGGCGCGCTGGAGCTCGGGCTGCGGAGGCCCACCGAATTGTGGCGGTGGGGGCGGTGGAGGCAGACCGGCGCCGGCGCCGGCTCCGACTTGTCCCGCCTGGAATCCCGGAGGCGGGACGAAACCGGGCGAGAAGGGCGCCTGCGCATCGTACGCGACTGCTGCCGCCAGCGGATCGAGGCCCCCGTCGTGCGGAGGCGGCGTCTTCTCCCTGTGTCTGATGGTCTCCGGCGCCGCGGGGGCGGCGGGGTTGTACGCCATGGGCACGAAGCTAGCGGGTGGTTCCTGCGCGGGAACGGCGGACGTCGGCGGGGCATTGAAGCTCGGGGCGGGTTGCTGCTGGAGTTGCGGGGTGCCGTAGTTGGGATCCGATATCGCGGCGTGCTCGAGCTGCTGCACCACGGCGCTCACGGGGTCGGCTTGCTGGTGGTGATGGTGGTGGTGTGACGGCTGCGCGGGTTCGTCGAGGATCTCGACCTGCGCGGGTGGAAGAACTCTCCTGATGCCGTTGACGAACTGGAGGGCGTCTTCCTGCTTCCAAAAGTATATGTCGAGGGAGTGGAGCTTGTAGTGGTACTTGTTCTGGTTGTGAGGGTCGTAGGTGGGCAGGTGCCATTCCATCTGGTCTGTTGTTTCGCCGACGATGAGGGTCACCATGCATTGGTGGTTGTATGAGTATCGGATATTCGTCTGGTCCAGGACTGCAACTAATCGTCAGCCTTTTTCTCGTCAAACTTCTAAGGGAAGAAGAGCACTAACATCCATCAAAGGCATCTTGGTCGTCTGTGCCGGGCTGGTTGGCGACCTCGATGCGCGCGCGGCGATCATTTGCGTTTTCGAAGAGGTAGACGTAGGAGCCCTTGTCGAACCGGTGGTGAGGCGGGTTATTCGTCGGAGGGCCATAATAGTAATGGATGTCTCCGAAGCTGTGAAGCGTGACGGGCCAGTCAGACATGTTGTTTTTGGTCGACAAGTCCGCCGACTTGGGCGATTCGAAGACTTAAAAGAAGTAGCACTGCTACTTGTTTTCGGGCGAAAAGACTCACAGAGTAGCCACGTTCTCCTCGCCTGGCCGGGTCGCCATTGTGCCTTTTGTTGGGAAGCAGGCTCTTGTTTCCAGGAATAGATTTGACAAGGGATGAAGAGCTTAGGCGTAACGATTGATCGTCAGACAATCAAAACCAAGGCTCGCCGAGAGAAGCACGAAGGGGGCACAAGCTGTGGGAAGCTGTGGAATTACCCCGCCTCGGTCAACAGCCAAGGGCGGCAGACGGGGACGACAATAGAAACAGAACGCGTGGATGATAAGGTGTGGCACTTGTCCTTGGTCACCTTGAGAAATTGCGGGAACACAAGGATAAAATAAGGTACGGAAGGGTAAGAAGTTTTCGAGGGCTGGGTGGAAGCGTGGTGGTCTTGTTGATGCGGGCTGGATATTCAGGTAAGGTCGCCTTGGACCCGGCCCCAGGTAAGTGCCCTTTTTCCCTCTCTGGATGAGCTTTTTGTACCACTCGGTACTCGGGCACAGGAGAAGAATGCTCCCGCGAAAAGTCTCGCGACCATCCCGCCATTGAGAAAATATGCCGGCGTCTAGATGCATGCTGGGTCTCGACTGGAGAGCCTGCAGGAGGTCGCATCGTCGGCGCTTACAAGACGTTGCAAGCAGCCAATGAGATGCCTTGGCTGGGTGACAATGAGGGAAGCACCGGCAGCGGTCCTGTTGGTGGGGCTCTCGCTGGGTACCTTCAAGCAGGAGCACGGGCCATCGTTATCGCTCGTCTTAGTCATCATTCAACGACTGGCCAGTGCTGCGTTCCAAAAATTTGGCAATAGCTTCTCTGTCGGATGGATCAGGTGACAGCACATGATTAGCAGCATCTGGAAGCCACTTAACGCATAGCACACCTCTCACGAAGCGGAGAAGTGGCCATATCAGACCGTGAACCACACCATTGAGAACCAAGTGGTAAGTCCAGCCTCACCGGTAATTCCCACAAACTCCATTCTAACTGAACTTCTGCCACCAGGTTCGCGACCACAAATCCCCCCTCCTCTCTCTCTCTGTCACCACACGATACCCGAGCCCCTCCGGCTCATCCCCGATCCCGAAAATGGGCCTCACGAACGTGATCCACATGTGCTCGCACCTCCAAAACGCCTCGCGCGCCCGCCTCGGCATGACCTCCATCGTGAGCACCAAGCACAACCTTAACCTCGCCTTGGCTCTGCACCGCGCGGGCTTCGTCTCCTCCGTCTACCGCGGCGGGCCCTCGCCCCCGGAACCCGAGCAGATGACGCAACCGCCGGAGCCCATCACGACGGCCAACGTCGCCACGCGGCGCCTGTGGCTCGGCCTCAAGTACTGGAACAATGAGCCCGTCTTGAAGGAGCTGAGCATGGTCACCAAGCCGAAGCGACCCATCAACGCGTCTGTCAACGACTTGGAGAGGGTCGTGAGGGGGTTCACGACCAAGAACGGTCTGATCAAGGGGCTTGTGCTCGGGGAGTGCATGTTCATCTCGACGGACAGGGGTGTTTTGGAGGCGAGGGAGGCTCTGACGAGGAAGGTTGGCGGCATGGTGCTATGCCGTGTGAGGTAAAGAGAGAGAAACTCCTAGGAGAGTGTGCTTGAGGATGAAAAAGCGGGCTGATCGGATACATGGCCTCGATGCGGAGTCTTGGGAAAGGCACCAAAAGGCAGCACGGATTAGCTGATCCGAGAGATGCTCTGTAGGAGCATTGTTCTCCATATGCTGTACAAAATTTGTATTGTAGAAGACATGATCATGACGTCTCAACACGTGCCCCTCTCTGATATTGATGAGGAGGTACATGAGAAACAAAGAGCATGTCAGATTTCGTAAGGGACAACAATGTGCTTGAATTGGAATGCTTTACAATTGGTATTCATTCTATAACTAATCTTGAATCTTGGGCTCCAGAGGCTCCAGACACCAACTTCCTTGCTCCGGAACCCGAAAAACTCATAAACGAAGTAATTTACGCCTTTTTGTTGGTCAGGTATCATGGTACACCCCACAAATATAAACTACCTATACAATCACCTCCGCCCTTCTCCGACACGGTTCTTCATGCTGTCTCACTCTTGACTTCTGTGGTCGCCTCGCTGGATGCAGCAGGAGCCTCCGCCTCCGCCTGCTCTTCCTCAAGGAGCTCCTCGAACTCATCGGGGCTCTTGAGCTCGTGGTTCTCCGACTCATCAATGGAGAGTCTTGCAGCCTGCTGAGCGAGCTCCTCAAACTCGGGAGACTCAGGGTGGTCGTTGACGCCGTCGGATCCAGAAGTGACGGCACTAGGCTCAGGGTCGGTGGTCTTGTCATCGGACGAGGACTCTTCAGGAATGGGCTCCGGTGTGGCGGGGGCCTTGACCGGCTCCGGCTCAGGCTTGACAACGACGGGCTCCTCGGCCTTCTGTGCGGCTTCGACAACCTCTTCCACGGTCTCGACCTGAGCGGTCTCCGTCGCAACCTGCTCAACGGGGGCCTCGTTCCTCGCAAAGGGGCTTCCCGTGCGAGCTGACTCGGGCGAACGCTTGATGGTCCTCCTCGGGCTTCTAGAGGCCGAGACAGAGGAAGACTTCTTGCCACTGCCCTGGGTAGCGCTACGGTGTCTGGGAGGCGTGACGGGGGCTTTCTCCGTTGTCTTGGAGCTCGAGGCCTGAGTGGGACGCATCATGCGCGCCAAAAAGTTCTCGTCAACCTCCTTCTCCTTCTTGGTGATGGGGTGGTCTTGCAGGGGCTTCTTAGGCGGCGGACCAATGCTGGGCCTGGGACGGTTGATGACCGAGTTCTGACGCTTCAGGGTCTTGACCGGTGCGGCACCAGCGACGCTCGTTCTGCTAGCCGGACGGCCCTGGTTGCCAGAGGCGCGAGCAAGAGTCTCGCGGGGAGTCTCTCCCTTCAGCTTGGATACTGACGCAGCAGTCGGGGCCATCAGAGAAGCCGGGAGCCTGACGGGCCTTGTCGGGGACTTGGGCTTGGGCTTAACGAAGCCAGCTTCTTTGTGAGGAGAGACATTCACTGGCGCAGGCTTCTTGGAGGCGGCGGCCGCCCTGTTGCCGTTCTTCGCATTGGTCGTCGCAGCGGCCAGCTTCTCGGTCGTCTTCTTGGCCGGTTCATGCTTGGGAACACTGGGCTTGGAGGCTGAGTGCAAGGCGGGCGCCTTAGTAGTGGTGGGAGATCTCGTGGGTGTCTTCGATCTTGCCCTGATCATAGCAGGTGGTGCGAGGCTCTTCGGGGTAGACCTTGCAGTGTCCTTGGCCTTGGTCGCCGGCTTCGCGGTAGTAGCAGTGCCGTTGGACGCGGAAGTTTCGGCGGGGTTCTTCTGAGTCGGGTCGCTGGGAAGAAGTTTGGGAGTAGGTGTCTCGATGTCGACGTGCTTGTCGGGGTTGTGGCTCGGCTTGTCCGTCAAGGCCCCCAAGTTTCCAGGGGGGGTCCCCTGAGCGGGCTTGTTCATTTCGGCGCGGCGAGGAGACTCGGGGATGGTTTCGCCAATAACGTTCGTCTTGAAGCCTCCAGAGGACTCTTCTGTGGCCATGGTCTTATCAGATTGGCCAGATACAGAAGCTTCACCCTCGGTATGGCTGCTCAGTCGTCGCTGAGAAAGACTCGATTCGTTGCTGGGATCTCGGCGAAGGCCTACTCTGCCGTCCTTTTCAATGGCGACAAAGTTTGTTCGAATTTTGGAAAGTGGTCGTGCAGAAGGGGGAGGAGTCTCGGTTCCGTCTGGACGGGAATGCCGTTAGCAAATGCTGCTCTCATGAAGGCGAGGACAAGCAATGAAGATCATATGAGATCAGAATCTGTGGAGGAAGCCGCCATGGCAAGCAGATCACAACTTCGAGTCGGGTGCAGGTTGCATTTACAATGCAGAGACGTGAGCAGGCTTAGACAGCAGCACTTACTAGAGGAAAGTCCTGGCGATCTTCCTCGATCTGGGGGGCTCGCGTCCTGCTTTTGCTCGAACATAGCCCGCAGGTTCTTGACGGCGGACATGGCTACGGTGTCGGGTCGCTGCCTCGCGACCAGGTATTCAGCTAAGGTTTCGGTGGAAGCCGTGAGGGAGGTGGGAGGTGCGACGGCGAGCTCGTGGGGCGATATGGTGGGCGACGGGAGCGCGGCGCAACGTGCTCAAGGCTATAAAGGAGGACTCGACGCTGGAGAAGTTCCAGCAGGCATGCGCATGCCGAGTCGGGCTTCTTGTGCAATTCGCGGAGGAGCCGGTGAGGCAGGAGCAGCGGTCGAAGGATGTCGCGACGTAAGGCAGCTCGCGAAGGTCTTGGTATAGGGTCCAAGTTTGGGGGCTGGACGGCAGGAGTTCGGGGGCGACGGCGGCGGCGGCGTCAGTACGTAGACGGACAGACAGACAGACAGACAGACAGACGATCAGCGGTGGGTATTTCGACGTGGATTATTGTGTGGAGAGGCGGGTTTGACTAGGTGCTATGCGAGATGCATGATAGAAGCAGGGAGAGTTGGAGTCGAAGTTAGAAACGGGGAGTTGCGGTGGTGTTATTGCGAGTTGCCTGCGGTGGTGGGTGCGTGTGTGTGTGTTTGTGTTTGGGTGTCTCAGTCTCAGCCAGAGTCTCCGTCTGTCTTGTCTCTGAGGAGGTGTCTCTTCATCCAGTGGTGGGTGGTCTGTCCTTCTCCCTCGGTGGGCGCGGCGCGTTTGTCCGTTCGGGTCTAGGTATCACCTCCCGTGTCGAGTGGTTCAGTTCGAGCTTAGGATCAGAGCGAACAGAAGAGACAAGATGAAAAGCTCAGTTGTCAGGGCACGGGTAATGATGGGTTGGCGGATTGTGTGGTTCGGGAAGGGGAAGTGAGGTAGGTAGGTTATTGTCCGTCAGGGCTGGCATTTAAATTAGGCCACCCCATAATCCCAAGCTCATAATCAGAAGGGACCAGATCGATCAAAATGCCCACCACGCGGGAGGCCACTTTTTTACCCATTCGAACGCACCATGCCACCGCGGGCTTTTTCTCCCTCTCACTCTCCCTCTCTCCATCCTCAGCGTCATGTACTGATGAGTTGTACCTCATCGGCCTAGACACACAGAATCCGTGTACAAGACAAGGACAGGATGGGATAGGATAGGATAGGATAGCTTGTAGACTTGCACATCACAAAGGGGCAGCGTAGTGAGGGGTGCGGGTGAGCATTCAGGGGTTCCCGTACATGCACATGCTCACTTCTGCCAACCCGTCGACGCCAGTTCGTTGTCACAAAAGAAGTACACGCTTCTCAATCTCATTAGAGGCGGTGGGGAGACGCGTTGTGTAAGGACCAGAGGCATATGCGCGTGTATGCGGTACCTATGCAGCGGGCAATATGCGTATACAAGGTACAATTAGTCCGAAATATTCATGTGCTTCTCTGCGGCAGCAGCTGCTGCAGCATCCCCCAGACACCACTGGCCACTCCCGCTGCGTTCGCTTGTCGAAATGGCTGCTGTGCCTCAAATGGCACATCCATTGGTCCATCGTCGTCGAACATGGTTCTGGAAGCTGCTAATTCACGGCCAGTGCTTTTAGATCACAGAACTGGCGAGCTGGCGAGCTGTCATTTGGCATTTCGAGGTGGGTGGGTGATAGGTCCTGGGATCCTGAAATTCCCTCGATATTCAATCATGAACAACCGTTACCTCCCCTACGAATACCCGCGAGGACTGGGCGAGACAAATCGCGTACCCGCTGGACCCCCCTTTTCGTCCCCCTGGGGACTTGGCTATCCTTAGGAGTCATTGGAAGCTCTCAGCCAGAGAGGCTTAGGGCTAAGAAGCTAGACAGACGAAAGTCAAAGGCCGTGCCATTCCGCTGAAGTTAATAGCATCTGCAGCTAGTGATTGACTGTTGGGCACGGTTGAAGCGAAAGGGGGAAAAACACAACCACAAATCCGCCATCGCGACAGGTTGGCAGCCGTCGGAAACTGCTAGCCGGGCGCAACGACAACAGACGGCGCTAACGGCCCAAATTACTGTAAGCTCCCGCACCTCATCGAACGCGAACCGCGTCTCTGAGGTGATCTGTCCCTCACAATGTGAGCTCTTTTCCTCCCATGTTGATTTTGTTCCATTAGCGGGAAAAGCCACTGTACGAGAACAATGCACCGTCTTGTTCCAGAGCGCCTCTCCAACTCGATATCCGTTGTTCATTGTGCATTAGTGCTGCCTCGGGCCCTCGGCTTACCGCTTTTTGCCGCTTTAGGTCGTTATCCGCAACATTGCATTATTCAGGAAAGGGGCAGCGGGAAACGGGCGACGCGAATGACGGCTAAAGGGAAGGGACAAAAAAGTGCCGACCTTTGTTTACACAGTAGACCCACCATCGTTAGCTCGTCCGGCTGCTCCAGCAACTTAGGCCGTTAATTTTTTTTCTTTTTTCTTTTTTCCAAAAAGGAAGGTAAGGTGGTCGCCTCATGGTGTTGTATCTGGAACACAGCTCCAGTCTCCAGATGGCAGACCCCCTCTTTTTCTTCCATATGATTTCCCACCTCGGGAACGAGCTTCTGGAAACTGGAGACTCGCGAGGGGAAGCTCTGGAAAGCTCCCCCAATGACAATTCCCGTCTGCCCTCTCTGTAGTCTGTCCTCTCTTCTCTCCAACGACGCGGGAAGCGTAGAATGTGGGAGGGAGGGGGG